>JAOSBN010052753.1:0-14440 GCA_027563595.1 Erythroxylum suave | reverse complement strand
CCCCTCCCTCCCTTTATCGCCTTCTGTCTTTTGCCTAATTTGGGCCTTTCATATTCATTGGTGTATTTTAACTTCTTCTTACTAATGCCTCAACATTTATTTGGAAAATATTAATGCTTATAAACTTCCCTATCCTAGCAAGTTCTGTATCAAATTTTGTTGAACCTATGCAATTAATTTGTATTGTAGGATAACGACAATTAACAAAACTTGGATGGAAATTTGTAATAGAGCACTGCCACAATATGAAAAAGGAGTTAATGATTTTCTAGATTTTGCATTTACACATTTTGATAAAGGAAGAGCAGTTTGTTGTCCTTGTAATAAATGCAACAACATTTTATTTAGGATAAGACAATCAATTTATGAACATCTAATGTTAAATGGGATAAACAGAAACTGCAAGTAGTGGTACCATCGTGGAGAGTTTCTACAATATTATTCTAATGACAACAATGATAGTAATCAGAGTAATAAAAATCAAAATGATGATGGAACGCGTGATATGTTAGGTGATCTTGCGAGCGATAGTTCTTATGATCTAAATGAAGAAGCAGATGATCCTATCAGCGTTGGCTCCACTAGTCTAAATAAGGAAGCTACTAACAGCCTGTTTGGTTCAAGGAATGGAATAAATAAGGAATAAATGGTCATTCTTAGGAATAGGAAAGATAAGGAATAGAATGGAATGGGTATTACTTTGTTTGGTTCAAGGAATGTAATAGATAAAGAATTTCTATGCCAATGCTTGGTTTGAAAATATAAACTTGGAACGAGAAAGAAATAACCATTAAAAAGACCAAAATATACTTATTATTATTATTATTGTTGTTGTTGTTGTTGTTGTTGTTGTTGTTGTTGTTGTTGTTGTTGTTATTGTTGTTGTTGTTATTATTATTATTATTATTATTATTATTATTATTATTATTATTGTTATTATTATTATTATTATTGTTATTATTATTATTATTGTTGTTGTTGTTGTTGTTGTTGTTGTTGTTGTTGTTGTTGTTATGATTATTATGATTATCTTCATCATCATCATCAGTACTAGTTGAAGTCCAGCTAAGGCGCAAGGTCTAGGGAGGTTCGATAGTATGCATCTTTACTCCTAGCTAGCGGAGAGGCTGTTTCTGATAGACTCACATGCAATGTGTCATGAAGATCTTACAAAATTATAAATGGATCTGCATACATATCTAGGAAATAAAGCAATGAATAGAAGAGAATACATGTAGAACATGTCTAAGATTTGCAATAAATATTAAGAGAAATAATAACATAAGAGACCTATATTGACCACGAAACCGTATAGGAATAATTCTGACTAGTCCTGTTTATTATTATGCATTTAGTTGATGGGTCAATATTCCGCCCTATATAGCATGGTTGGCCTAATCACTAAAGATAGAATTTACCTTTGAGCTTGATTAGTATCTTTTTGTCACACAAAACTCCTGACGCACTACTCCATTTGAGCCATCCTGATATGATATAATGGTGGATGAACTAGTATGTTTTGGAATCCTTAACTTGAGTAGATTATTTCAAAAGGTTGCCTGAAGATTGCCACATTTAGTAGAAATAGTTACTCATCTTCTTAACTATTATATCATCTAAAAACATAGTCTTAGAGGTTTGAAGGTGCCAATTTTGACTTCTTATGAATTCTAATATCGAGATTTGTGATAATTGCGGGCATCTTGCAACACTCCAGAAAGCAGTAGAAGATTATTAAATCCTTTTATGTTATAAACTAGCTCTAGCTCTCAAGAATCTTTATCAATTGTTGTAGCTCTAGCAACAAAATGTGTTTACTATACGTCATGGAATCGTCCATCAATCGAGAACATCCTCTAGAACTTGCAGTACGTAGCTTAGGTCCAAGGTACGACAGACGGTGAATAGAGGAATGATCAGTTTAGTCCATAGCTCCTCTTAAATTGTCTAGAACCTGAAAAATAATTTTCACTTTGAGGTAGCTGATATTGCCTATGTCTAAAAATAAAAGTATTCATTTATCTTTCACTTTTCAGCCTTCTAACAGAATTATAACATAATACAAAAGAAAGGCATTTTCTACTCAAGGAAAATTTTCTAAGGTGAATTGTAATGAGTTAAATTTTTGTTGTTGATTCATTTGCAGTTGTTGTATTCATAGCATTAAAGTTGCCACCTTTATTTATACTACATTAAACTCGGATCTCCAATAAAAGAAAATTGTTAATTTTCTTATCTTTAAGGGATCGGATTCGTGTAGTTCTCAGGTTAGATTAGGAGTTAATACTATAAAAAGGTAAGAAAAAGACATGTCTAAAAAATTTATATTTAAAAAGCAGTAAAGCAACATTCTAGCTTAGACAGGTAAAAATGGTGCAACAACACTTTAGACTCTAATAATCTTAATATCAATCGCAAATTTACCTTGAGAAATATGACAATACATTATTGATTAGTAGTCACATTGTTTTCATATATTATATTTACAACTTACAAGGTTTCATTCAACCTTTAAGCTAAAGGGTTATGTTTACATCAAGTAGATTAAAAACCTTTTAAAGCACTCAAAAATGTCATACCCTAATAAGTCATTTTTACACATAAACAGCTAATTTTGTCAAAAATATTTAAATAAATAGCTGATGTTATCCACTGGTCAGATCAGTTGATATAATCCAATGTTAGCTAAACGCTAATATAATTAACTAATACTAATGCAATTTACTTATTTCCAAATAAGGTCAAGATGTAATATGCAACTGATAAGAAAACTATAATAAAATGATAAGATTTAATATTCAAATGATAAAAAAAAATTAGTTGGTTAAAATCTTTTTTAACAAGTTTATGGTCGTGCAAGAGAATTGGTGTAAGGAACAACATCAAAGAAAAAAAATTGTAAAGATTACAATTAGGTAGGCTCTGATACTATGAAAGGAATTGAATATCTGAGCCAATAAATTTTTGTGTGTTTTATATAGAGACTTGTACCTTTATTTATACATGTGAGTCAATGCTAAAATAAAGGAATTTGAGCTTATCATATTAGTGAAGATTACAACAAATTGATAAGATGTAATATGCAAAAGATAAGAATGTTAAAATAAAATGATAAAATGTGATATATAAAAATAAGAAGAAATTAGTTCATTGAAATCTCCGTTAACAATTAGTAAATCTTCATCTAACTTTAGCTAAAGAAGTCAGTAAACCATAGAAGAAAAGAAAAAAGCAAAAAGAGAAAAGATTCTCTTACAAAGTTATATTAGATCAAATCACTTTATGATAAAAATTTACTTCAAAGGAAAATTTATACTCTTTAGATGTTAGAATTCATCTTAATAGCCGAGCATATTAATAATTTAACTACTCTATTCTCTCAACTCATATCATTGAGTTATAGAATAAAGCCACATGAACATGCCAGATGTATATTTCAAAGTCTATCTAATTCGTATGATCAACTCATCTTCAACTTAACCAATAATCTTCTTACAAACTTCTTAGTCTTTGTTGATGTTGCAATCATAATTATGGAGGAAGAAAGTTCACATTAGGAATAACAAAAAGCACACAATTTGGTTTACAATAAATTAAACTTCAATGGTGTCAAAAGGGACATTAATAAAATATGGTCTAAGTGAGAGTCAAAATCAAGAAGTAAGAAGAATTTAAAATAATACAATTACGGAAAGAAAGGTCATTTGAAAAAGGATTGTTGAAATTTAAATAAAAAATTCCATTCCCTATATAAATTTCATAAGTACTTCAGAAGTATGATATGTGGTGAGCTTGACGAAGAAATTTTTGTCTCTAAGATGACTAGATAATTAAGCTGCAAAGTATCAATTACAACAAAATTTGAAGATAATTTTAGGTGCACTTGTACTTGTAAGAGGATAAAAGATAGTTACAATCTTATACAAGTTAAAGGGAGAGACATTGTTAGAAAAAAAAGTATTAGTCATTTCAAGAAGTCTAATAAAACATATTCAATGTTACAATATAAAAAAACATAGATATATATCAAGAAAGAAATGAAGATCCTTGTTATATAAAGCTACTCCCTAGACTTATAAAGTTAATAGGCTTTTAACTATGTTACAAATAAGCAACACTTTGTAAAATCTAACACGTTAAATTCAAGAAGTAAGTTTGTTCTTCAGTTGGTTCACTCTGATGTATGCTAAGCACTACAATATTCTAGTTTGATTATTTTATTATGTACTGTATTGCATATACATTTTATAAAATATGTTCTATTTATGGTATACTAAAGTAATTTAAGCATTTTAATGTCTTATTGAGGTTATAATGAAGTTCACAAATAGACCAGAGACAGTTCTGGACTCAACTGAAAATTTCACAAAAGAATTTTGAAAAGCTACGAAATGAGTTTCAACAAGCTTTAAAGGCCCCAAAAATTGCTTTAGAGATTTAGGTGATACTTTAAAACAAAATTTGGATGATTTTGGTGACATTTAAAAATTTTCGATTCAATTAAAAAATTCTTCCGGACAACCAAAAAGTTACTCAATAATTTCAAAATATGATGACAAGCTTCAAAATTAGCATTGGAGTCCATAGGAACTGAAACGGGTTAAAATAGAGGTTGTTTGAATAGAATTCAGGTAATCCGAAACTATCGGACTAAAATGCCTTTTTGGAAGACAATGGGTATTTATGATTTTAAACCCATTCAAAAATTTTGAAAGCATCCTATCAATAAGTATTGACCCTAATTAGAGTATTTCATGTTCAATTTGAAAATAAAGATGGTTGTGGAATGTTTTCGAGATTTAATTTGGTTGGTTGGTCAATTAAATGCATTAAAGGGCATTCTAGTCTTTTGTACTAATTAAGGGCAATTTGTTCTTTCTACATGATATTAGTAGATTGATGAGTCATTAGAGATGACCGATGAGATGATGACTTGTGTTTGATGAGTCATTAGTGATGCAAATAGGAAGGAAACATGTGTCATCCATTAAATGAGTATAAAAAGAAAAAATTAAGACATTTTGCTTCATTCTTTCAACATAAACGTGATAGTGATGAGAGAGTAACATGAGAGACAGAAAAAGAAAGGGAAAAGAAGAGAATCCAAGTTGAACATTGTCCAATTAGAGAGGAAGAAGATTGTAGTCATTTTTGATGGAATTTGATAGTGATTTGGAGAAATCTTGAAGTATTCATCAAATTCTCAAAAGGTTGGAGGAAAAAGTTATCAATTTCCTAGCTTAAAATTCTAATTTTTGTATGGATGTTTTTGAGATCAATGTTTTCTTGGTATTACTTTGATGTTTCTTTGTATGGAATTAGTTGAATATGACAAGAGAGGAATGTGTAGTGGAATTCTATCTTAGGTTAACTTGAACCAGTCCCAATGTTTTGGCCATAATTGGACATACAGACCTTCAAATTGAGTGATTCCAATTGAAGTTGAATCTTAAGACATAGTGATAAGACTTTCTAGAAGAAAACTAGACCTGATTTGGGATGAATGATGTCTAAATTTAAGATTGAAAATGGTAACTTGAAACTGCCCTTGTGTCGAAATAGCTTGTGATACTTGGTGCATTTTTCATGATTTAGAAGTTGAAATAGCATGACTTTTGATGATATAGAAACTTGAGGGGGGGGAAATTTCTAGAAGACCTCAAAACCTAATTTTAATGTTTTCTATGTGAAAATTAAGGAAAAATTGGAGGTATGGATTCTGGACATGGGTTATAACCATGACTCATCATGCATGATTATGATATGGCGAATTAAATTGGGTGAGGTTGTGTTTTAAAGAAATCGTTGAATAGATAAAATATGGTATTTAAGTGACTTTTGAAGTTAGATTTGGAAACGATGACCAATAGGTTAGCTTACAGAAGTAAGTAGAAATATGTTTAGCGTGCATGTTACACAATTAGATACAAATCTCAAATTTAGTTAAACCAAATATATAATTTTAATGCCTCATTTCTGAACTTGGAAATAAATGCCCAAATGAAATGCACTTTGTGTAGGTAAAAGAGATGCACTGAATGCATAAATGTGCTTGGAGATAAGTTTGCAAAGTTATGAGTGTATTTTATTTGTTTTATATGACTAAATTCTTTACAAAAGAATTGATGACATGTGTATGACTAAGTTCTTGACAAAAGCATTGATGACATGTGAGTGTATTTTAATTGTTTTATGTGATAAGATTCTTTATAAAAGAATTGATGACATATGAGTACATTTTAACTTTTTATATGACTTAATTCTTTGTAAAAAGTTGATAACATATGAGTGTTCTTTAAATTGAGTTTATGCAAATGGTTTTCATTTGATCATGATTTTACAAGTGAATATTGCTAGCATAAGTGTATACTTTGGCAATATATGAGTTTTAAATTGAATTTTAAATTTTATATCATAGGGAGTTACATTGAAATAATTCAATTATGAATCCTCCCATTGTTAATTTAGAATATAAGATGAGTCGTAAATGTTAAAGTTGCTTTTGCCTATGGTATACCGCTAGACTTTATACATGTTATCGTACTGACATATTTATAACAGTTAACCTACTACAGGTAAGCGATGTAGAGCCAGCTTCGTAAATAGTGAATAATCAATCATAGGTATGTGCTGTAGAACCTGCTCCGTGACTTGTTACATGCAAGTAATGCAGAACCAGTTAAATAGACTAGTTATTAAAAAGGGTCCAAAAGGGACCATTTTGGAGTGACAAGTAGTAGTGACTAGAGTCACTACCACTCCCCACATAACATATACAAAATATACAAGTGAAAGATAAGAAATAGTTGTCTTTCATCAGTTATCTTCTTCTTATCCTTTGTGACTTTCTTCTTCATTCTCCTTCTTAACGATTTATGAAATTTCAAGCCTTCATCAACGTTACATCGTGCTTTCATTTATCAATTGTTGCTTTCATCTTGCTATCTCCTTCATTTCTCACTAAAGACCCAACCTCCCACCTTTGCATGATGATTCACGTGTAAGAGATGAAAGCTAGGGCTAAGTGAGATCTTGAAGAACTTGGAGTCTTATCAAGTAAGTTATGCTTTGATCATTATGGGTAGTGTTAAATGAAACTAATATGATGAGTAATTTGAGATTCATGATTTGAACATGAAATTATAGGTGTGAAATACGAGCAATGAAATGAGCATATAAATGTCTTCGTTTTTCATATAAGATGATTAACCTTTCATAAATTTTTATATAGATGATTTTGAACTTGAAAGATAATCAAAATAATGTAAAATTTGTGCAAAAAATGTGACAAATAAATGGAGTTTTCATGTTCTATTTTTAATGTTTAATCACATAAAGTTTTGGGTATTTGTTATATGGATGAACTAAAGTAAGTTTAGAGCTAATCAGAAAGAGTACTATGGTGTCTTGAAATAAGATGAATTAAGGTGATAGTTAGAAGTGAAATGAAGGTGGAAATGAAGCTGAAACATATGCAAAAAATTGACCATGAATATGTTCTATTTTTGGTGTGTAATAACATGGATGTTAGTAATTGAAATAGAGATGAAGTAGAGTAAGTTAAACGATAAAGAAAGAGATAGTATAGAGTCTCAAAGTGAGGAGAATTAGGATGATAGTTTATAGATAAAAGGAAAGTGACAATGGAGTTGAATGTGTGCTGAAATATTGAAGAATGTATAGACATGGTTATTGTTTTGTTTTTGTGATTTTGATCAACAATCTTGTATAAGGTTTTTTGTGGATGTTTAGAATTGGAATGGAGGTGAGAATGAAGAGGAATTGAAATAGGAATGATAACATATGCATAGATGTGTTAGATATAACTTGTTGAAGTTGGAAATCTAGAAATTGGCCAGTAAATGTCCGTTAGGAGAACTTCATGTCTGTTGGACGGACATCCTCTGGAATTTCAGTGTTCCAGTCTCGTTTATGTTTGTTTGGAGGGACATCATGTCCACTAGGTGGACATTCTCTAGACACCTACATAAATGTGCAATTTTGACCCTTTAGATAGAAAAATCTCTCTTTGGGGTCTTCATAAATTTGTAGAACTCGAAGTCCTCTTTGAAACTTTACTTGAATGACATTAATCCAACATCCATAGTGGAAGTTATACCTATTTTCCCAAATCATGTACATATATAAATTATTGACTTGTCAATGCTTTCCTATGATGTAATTAGGCTTGAATGAGATATGGAATGAGCCTAGTGGTTGATGAATGAGGTAATTAAAGTAATCAAAGTGTACTAGGTATTAAAGAATGATTGAAAGATGATGTTAATTGATTATGAGACGCGTATTAAGGCAATGTACCCGGGATTGTCATTGAGCATACATTATACATGATCCATATATACATATATGCATACATGAGGATTTATATAATTGTGCAAAGTTGTAATGTGTGTAAATGTATGTGTTGTATGATATATAGGAGCAATTAGAATGACTTCATCTAGACGTTGTCGTAACCTAGAGGCAATAAGCTATCTGAAGTAAACTGTGAGTAACCTAAAATGATCTCACTTTGATTATTTGTTTAATAAACTATGTATTGAATTATTATATGATGTGTATGTATTGATTTTGGTCATTGAATGTCTAAGGCATTTGATGTATGAATAACATATTGGAAGTGCTCATTGAATATGAATTTGACTGAATAAATGATTCTCAACTTATATGTTAAATGTCGGACCAAGGTTCGATGGTAAATGTGAATGAGATTATGATAGTGAATATGAATGTGTAATATTGATCACAATGAATTGAATAAATATGTGTAATGCATTCCATTACATGAATGCATGAAAACATAAAGGCAGTTATGATCAGAGTCGCCAGTGAAAAAGAGCTTAAAGCTCGAAATATCGTAAGAGCCTCTAGCTCGCTTTGTAAAATGAGCCCTGTATTTCCAATGGTTAAGGAAAAGTATTAATAAGCCTAGTATCCACAACAGATACGGGACAGTGAAAAAAGCATCCGGTCATAACAACAAAATAAACAAATGTGAGTCTTATGAACATTACATATACACATGAATTGTATGATTTGAATGATTTGTAATATGGAATTGAGTTGAACAAAAAATGTAAAAATTTACGTACAAAGTGTTTTATGATGACACATGAAAAATTAAATGTTGTGAATTATATGATTGTATGTGTTTAATGAATGCTGCCAAATGGCACAATTTAAGCTGTCCACTTTCACTCTACTAATGTTGCTAAATGTCAATGCATTAACTATGCCAAATGTCAATAACTCATAGGTTTAGTCATTCTAGTCTTTTGTGTTGGTTGCATGAAAGGGCTGGAACGTGATATGAGTGAGCCATTGAGGATAGTTAACTCACTGAGTTCGCAAAACTTACCAAATTGCAACGTTGATTTTTCAAGTCCAAGAGAGACAACATAACTTCTAAAACAGTTTAGAAGAGATTTAGTACCGCTTTTGGTTAGAAGACATGGCTCAAAGGTCAATCAGTTGGGACTGAAAGTTTTAGATAAAATTTTTGTATAATTCCTCATATACGTAGCATGTTTTGTAAACAGAGTTGTGGGCTCTGATAAGTAGTTGATATTGTATATATTCATGAATGTTGTAGTAATGCTACATTGTATATCATGGTTTATAAAATGAAATGAGCAAATTTGTGTTTTGGAGATCATGAGATTTATGTTTTAAATTATATTGCCATGAGTTGGTACAAGTGATATAGTTAGTGCACTGCTTTTTTCGGGAATATGCTCGAACGTCTATGGGCATACGAGAACTTGTCGAATGGGATTGGGGTTCTATAGTGTTAGTTAGATTAGTGTGAAGTTAGAGTTTTTAGAGTTCCATACGATAATAACTACTTTCACTAAAACTACGCTAGTAGCGTAGAACATTCATAGAGGTAGTTACATAGTAGTTAGACTTAAAAGCTCTCTAATGAGTTGATCTTGTTAGATATCAATAACTATGAAGTCATACTAGGAAGGGAATTGACTAATAGTGCCTTCTATCAAAATGGATTACTTATAAAGGAAGTTAAGATTGGTACATAATGGAAGTTAGATATAATATCCTATGGGAAATGTAGAATGATCCCAAATTTTAGTATATTAGCCATGATAGCTAAAAAATTGTTAATAATTAAGTATACAAGTTATTTAGTTTTTATGACTTGTTAATTACAAAATTTTATTAGGTTATTCAGCATAATGTTGGAGGAGTAATTTGTGAATATATCTAGAGGATGAATACATTTATTATGGTTGAATTCATTGAGAATTAATTATTGATACGAGTAATTAGAAACTGACTTTTGATATGTTTAAATGTTATGACCTTATAAAGTTATTTATTAGAATAAATATCAATTTTAGTATAAAATTTTTTGATAAGGTAAAACCTATTTTTGATTGTAAGGTGATTTATGGATTCATACAAAGTAATGTTATGGATGACATTGTGATGGAATCTTTAATCAAAACTGATAATTGAATAATATTTTTGGGAGCAATGCTCAACTTGATATAAGCTTTCAATTATTTTGAGTTTCTTTTGATGTAAGTTAATTGTTTCATTTCTTGACAATCAAAAGAGTTAAAATGACGGTAAAATTTTCAAGGAAATGTTAGTGATAAGTTTTGATCCATAATGGAGAATCATCTCTTTAGAATTTAGAACTATTATTTTATAAATAATTATAATTAACGATAGGGAGAATGATAAGGATTATGTAAGGGAGCTTTGAACAAGTATGACATGGAGATTTTAGTTGATTAAAATTTTTTTTAGTAATTAATAAAGTTCCAGATTGAGTTATGAGGTACCTAAAATCACATAAGTGTTAGGAGGTATTAGAAATGGATAAGTAAAGATATTTCTATTAAACATCAACGTAGCACAATGGAAGATGAGGTATAGTCTCTGTTTGAAGAGATTGAGGTTTAATATGTTCAAAATTGCGTTATGAGATCGTAAAATGTAAACTTTGAGGAAATTGAACAATTTTTATATGAATAGGATATTATGTTAGCATCTTATGATATGATCTTAATGATTGATTTGCTTCCAAGAGTATGATGGGAAATGACAAAGGCATAATTAACAATTCACTTGTGGTTATGGATTCGATATTCTAAAGTGACATATGCTTAATTGATTGTTTTACTATTTCATAACACTTACTATTTCGATACGGATGCCACCTTTGTAGAATATAAATTACAAAAGGAAGGAAAAGATAATAGCACTTCGAATCAAAGCCAGAAGTTTAACAACCAGTTGAGTTTAAAGCTTTAAAAGTTCATTGATTAAGTAATATAAAAATACCAGAAAATTGGCACTTGGATTATGTAATGAAGGGGAATATAGCATACTGCCCTTTTAATATAGGATATAGAGTCATTAGGTCTCTAAGAAGTAACTAATATTCCATATACCTATGAGGGGATGAGACTAATGTATAAAAGAATTGGAACTCTTGATAAAAATAAAACTTGGAAACTTGTACGGTCTTTATGATTAAATGAAATGTTGATAATCAAATGAAGTGATATAATAAAATATTGGTGGTGAAAAGGTATACTCAGAAGGAAAGATTGATTTTAATGAAATATTTTCTCTTATAGTTCGACTACTATAGTAAAAGTAGTTTTGAAAATGTGTGTCATGTTTGACTTATATCTAGAGCCGCTAAATATGAAAAACACTCTTCTTCATCGAGATATTGAAAAAGAAATTTATGTACTCCTCTTATAAGTTTTTGTAGGAAAAAGAAAAGAAAACCTGATTTTTAGGTTAGATAAATCTTTACATGGTTTTAGACAGGAGTTGAAGTGTTCGTATAAGAGATTTGATTCCATCCTTATGTCTTTGATATAGCAGAATTAATGTAAACCTTTGTGTATATTTTAAGAGGTTTAATGATCATTTCATTATATTGCTATTATATGTAGACAACATATTGGTTACAAAGTATAGGGAATTCAATTTACTAACATAAAAATAAAAAAAAAAGATTTGGCTTTCTTAAAAAATTACTAAAAAAAAAGTTTTATAACGCATCAATATACAAAATTGTACCTCTCTTCCTGTTAATTTCAAGTTATCCAATAGTACAAGTCCTAGCAATCAAAATAAGAGGATGGAGATGTCTTGAGTATCATATGCATTTGTAATAGAGAATTTAATATTTTCTATGATTTATACAAGACCAAACATTAAACATACATTAGGAGTAGTTAGTTGCTACATGGAAAATCTTAGAAGAGATTATTAGAATACTATAAAGAGAATATTAAGATATATTAAGGGGACCTCTAATCTTACATTATAATATAAAGGATCAGACTTTATTATTAAAGGAAATGTTTAATTTAATTATGTAGATAATCTTGATAAAAGCAAATACTCCATAGGTTATATGTTTATATTTGTTGACAGGGTTGTAAGTTAGATTTCAAAGTTATAATCAATTATAGATACATCAAAAATAGAAGCAGAATATATCATAGCTACTCAAACCAATAAAGCAATGCTATGGTTAGTGTTGGAAGAACTCAAGCATAAATAACAAAAGGTTTCATTATTTTGTAATAATCATAGCGCTTTGCATTTAGCAAGGAATCTAGTATTTCATTCAAAAACCAAGTATATACAAGTTTAATTTCACTTTACAAGAAAGTGGAGGAAGGAACTATGGATATGTAAAAAAATTCATACCAAAGATAATATGGTAGACTTTGTGACAAAACCATTCAATAATAATAAGTTTGTTTGGCTTCGTTTCTTATATAACTTGACATAAATGTAAGAAATATGACAATGACATAGTAATTGATTGGTTTTTCAATAAAATATTCAAGTGGGAGATTCTTATATATAACTTAAGTGTAAGAGTCTACATATTACTCAGAATATCTATATATTATTCATATTAGAAGAATATAGATACAATGAACAAAAAATCAAGATAAAAATAAGCAATTTAAGGTGCAAAGTAAATATTAGAATGTGTGGAACTTATAGGCTATTGAAATGTATGGTTATAAATAGTTTGATATGCCCATAAACACTAATATCTAGAATCCTACCTTATAAATTCAAAAAGGCAAGTGTACCTATTGAACTATAATATAGTGATAGTGAATATCAAGTGTCCATTCCATAGGGATTACAAGTATCAATAGTTACCTCTTTCCTATTATTTAACCACCAAAACAAAAGTGATGGTTTAATCAAAACAATAAAAATAAGTTAAATTTCAATATAATAATAACCAAGAATGAAAATCACATAAAGATTAACCAAGTTAAATAAGTATAACCTAAATAATGAATCTCCTTAAGATATTAACCCCCTTTATCGTGCAATTAATTTAAAGATCATTGGCTCATGGAAATTCCTATTTTATGTTAATATATTTATCAAGATTATCAACACCTAAACCTAGGTTGATTATTTGAAATCTATTTCTAGTTAATACTCCTAAGATATTGCTTTAATCAATTTGTGAATTTCACTATTAGGTTTAACTTAACTTTAATCTGAAAGATTTATATTGTTGTATCTCTAAGATTACATCTAAATCTGTCTAATTATACTAGTTCTATTCTCACAAAGAATTTCTTAATCTTGATTACATGAATTTATAAATGAAGAAA
This sequence comes from Erythroxylum suave, assembly GCA_027563595.1. Classification (NCBI taxonomy): domain Eukaryota; kingdom Viridiplantae; phylum Streptophyta; class Magnoliopsida; order Malpighiales; family Erythroxylaceae; genus Erythroxylum; species Erythroxylum suave. The sequence continues at coordinate 776 of JAOSBN010052753.1, read as the reverse complement.
TATCCCAGAAATATTAATTCAAGAAATAATCAGAACACATAATCGAATCCAATGAATGAAAAATCAAATTGCATTAAATAAAAAATCAAATAACAAAATCCATCCTAAGATTCATCCTTTCTAAGTACTAAAAAAATTTAGTTCATAAAAAACAAAAAATAATTAAAAATTCAAAAGAAGAACTAAAAATAAGAGAATTCATGATATATGACCTTTTTTTTAAATAAAATTCATTGAAAATTTGATGGAAATATGCTCTCTATTTAGATCTCTAAGACAATCTTTGGACTCTGCCTCCCTAAGGTTAAAAATAGTTAAAAAATTTAACTTCTTTAATTTCCCTTTATATTTTCCTTTTATACTTTGGGAATGAGGGTTCTAGGTAGTACATAATGTTGGATCGTGTATGGCCTGAGTATTCACAATATGCTACGGAAAAGACCATAACACAACACGTTGTATAACAGAAAAATATAGGATGCGCAAAAAATACCTTTTGACACGAATTGACACGGATCGATGGTTGTTATTTTCGGTTTCGTAGACACTGCTACACGCGAATGTCCTCTACCGGTATCCACACGAGCATGCACGATCTGGGCTGCGGCTATCGTGTGCTAGCATGTTCTGAAAATCTTTCCGAATGCCGCACGTACTTCTCTCGGATGGTGGCTAGGGTTTTGTGTTATAATAGTGTCTCATTCTTATGAGACCTAAGTTTCTCTATTTATAGAGAAAACCTAATCCCATTAAAGCCCAATAAGTTTCGGCCCATT
>JAOSBN010052743.1:0-14441 GCA_027563595.1 Erythroxylum suave | reverse complement strand
ATCATTGATACATTAGGATTAATAAAGTAATTAATTCATTTTAAGATTAATATAAATACATATATGCATAATGTATATATTATGTAAATATGAAAAATCAAATAAAAAGTTTAAATTGACTTGGTTACAGAGAAAGAGAATAATTACGATAACATTATCATTGCTATATATTTTAAATAAATATAAATTGGTTTGTATTTTATTTTTATATAAATATTTTTGTATAATTTATGGGTAATTTCTTCTTACATTTTATTATATATGATTATATTATAATTTATGAATTTTTTAAAATAAAACTGCAATTTTTTAAAATTTTCTTAAAATTTTTTAAAATGTATTAAATGCCCAGGCCGACTCAGGCCCGACGGGTGGTCCTAAGCGAGCTGGGTAGGCCGGGCCACGGGCCTAGCCTCAGCCCAACATGTGCCACGGGCCATGGGCCATACTCGGCCCGCATAAGCCACGCCACGGGTCGGACCATTCTCAGCCTGCGCAAATCTTTTTCTCAATGGATCGGGCCAGACCAGGCCATCGCTAACCCAGGACCGACCCGGCCCATTGACATCCCTACATCTACTTAAGCTTTTCCGATGTTTAAAAAGGGTCTACCAAGAATTAGTGAACAGTTTTGATCCTCTTCAAAGTCTACCACGACAAAATCCATAACAATGATAAACTTTTCCACCTATAGGCATATTCTCCACCATGCCAAATGGTTTCTTTATCAATTGATCTGCAAAGTAAATAAGCATAAAAGTTGGCTTCATCTCTCCTATCCCCAGTTTCTTGAAAATTGATAAGGCATAAGATTAATACTTGCACCTAAGTCACATAAGCATTTAAAAAATTCTAAATTACCAACTACACGGGGTGTAGTAAAACTCTCTAAATCTTTTAACTTTGAAGGCATGTGGTTAGTAATTATGGAATTATAGCTTTCTACCATGGAGATTGGTTGATTGTCATCCCAAGTACATTTGTTTAATAAGATGTCTTTGAAAAATTTCGCATATATGGGCATGTGTTCAAAAGCTTCCACAAAAGACAAGTTAATTTACAATGTTTTCAGCTTTTCCATGAAATTTGCAAATTGTGTATCTAATTTGTTCTTCCTAAGTCTTTGTTGGAATGGTAATTTCATTGGATATGGAAGAGGAGGAACATAAGGAGGATCCTCATACTTAACTTCATCCATTTTCTTCTGCTCTTAGTCATCTACAAGGTAGGGTTTAACTTATTTTTCTACTAACTCTTCTAGCTCTCTCCCACTCCTACATGTGATAGCCTTAAGTTGCTCCTTTGGATTTGCTTCTGTATTGCTTGGAGGACTCCCCATACTTAATGTAGACAATGCAATGGCTAACTGGCCCACATGAACATCAAAATTAATGATCGAATAGCATGATTCCTTGATATTTGATTGAAGTTTACTTCCATCGTCTTTTGGTAAACTTAGAATTCAACACATCCATCAACTTGTCCATCTTTGATTCCAATGAACAAAACTTATCTTGCTAAAATCCTTGTGGGCCTTTAGTTCTCACTAGAGTTCTTACATTGTTAAAGCAAAAGAAATTCGAGTGGTTATACCACCCAGGATTGTACGTGTTTAAGTAAGGATTATTATCTCCCTAATGAAATTATGCCCTCATGAAGTTGAGTTACTGCACTTTGTTGTTTTCCACTAGGAAGCAAATAACTTTGATATGGATCTCTTTTCTATCTAGCTTGCATCCATAATGAATTGCTTTGAGTGGAGATAAAGAGGTGGATTTTAGGTTATTCAATTTCTTAGTTAGGTTGGGCACCTCATTCTGTAATGCTCTGACTAAATCTATAACAACCGTTCCTTTTGGATTCAGGAAGTTAAGATAGGTATTGTTGGTAATCTTTTCTAACAGAATGTGTGTTGTTTCAACTATTTTCCTCATTAACGAGCCCCTAGCTACTACATCAATGGTGCCCCAAGTAATTCGATTAACTCCGTTGTAAAAAATTTTCAAAAGGAACTCCTTTGGAAATTTGTGATGTAAACAACTCCTTTGGAACTCCTTAAATTGATCTCATGCTTCATATAACCACTCCCCTTCATTTTGCTGGAAATTTGTAATTTCCTTTATGAGTCTTATTATCTTTGTCAAAGAAAAGTATTTAGCCAAAAAAGCTTGCACTAGTTACTCCTATATTGTGATTTTTTTCTAGATTGAGTGAGTGAAACTTCACCTTGGCTCTATCCTTGAGTGTAAAAGGGAAGAGCCTCATATTGACTACAACTTCCAAAAACCCATTATATTGAAACATAGCACAAATCTCTAAGAAATAGGTTAGATGAGCATTGGGATCCTCATTGACCAAACCATGAAATTGCACATTAGTTTACAACATGTTCAACAGCGTTGGTTTGATCTTAAAGGTATTCGCTTGCACCTATGGTTGTGTAATTCCTTGATAATTGGCATTGAACCCTAGCCTCATGAAGTCTATAAGGACTTTTTTCTGCCCTCCTTGGATTCTTTCTTCCACCATTGTTCATTTTATGGCTTCTTGGTTTTTAGCTCTTCAAATCTCTCTTCTTTCCTTTATGACCTCTAGAATTGATTTGTCTTCTACTTCGGTTGCAATCTTTTTTTTTCTTTTTAAGAACCTACACTTATACAAGAAAAGTATTACATCCTTAAATCAAAGGAATTTAAATTGTATAAGACACTAAATCAATCCCTAGAAGTGGTTCCAAAAACTTGTTGAGAAGTTTTATATGACAACTTTCAATACCACATATGGATCGTACATTGTAATATCAAAGGTATTGTTCCCACGAGAACTAACAAACACCTAATAAATTGAATAAAACTTTGTTTAAGGTACTAAAGATTGATTTGAATTAAAATAAATAATTAAAATGAAAAAAAAACTAATAAAACGAAACAAGTAAAGAATTGAGCTGCCAATGCAATAAGTTTGATCAAAGTTTGAGACTTAGGAATTATTCTATCTTCATTTTGCTTTCCCTTTTTCTTGTTGATTCAATTTATGCTCGATCATAGATATCCTAAAGTTTTGGTTACTGTATCTCAAGATATAATCAAGTAACCCTAATTAAATTCAATAATAATAAAATTATAATCTTTTGATTCACAAAACTACTCCTAACTATTCAATTAGATTTGAAGCAATCCTAAGGATAATTAACTTCACAATTAAGATCTCTTTTCAATTGTTAGTTAATTTGATAATAACATGTATGTTAAGCTAACAACTCTCGTCACTCACTTTAACACATGTAACTTGATTCACTCTCGACTAATTACAAGTATAAGCATAACAATCATCACAAAGCATTCATAGACGTATTGAATTCAACAAGAATAAAGTTGAACAAAACAATTCAAGAACAATCCCTAATATAGATTTAAAAACCCATAATGATGCTAAACATCTTAGAAATCCAAATAAGTATCCATGAAATAAAGGAAAAAGAAAGAAAAACTAGTTGGAGTCTTGATCTAGAAATTTGGAATTCTTTGAAGCTCTCATGATATCTCCTCTTGATCTTCTTTTGATTTGTTGGTTACCATCTTTGTTCATGTTTTTATTGTTTTTAAATAGTACTTATGACTTCTAAAATTCTTTACAAAATTTTCCCACTTAATTTGGCTCTAAAAATGGCCCTGAAACTTCAAAAGGGCAAAAATATCTCACAAGTTGGAAAAGCTAAAATTTGTTGGAATTTACTCTCTATCACATCTGTTATGATTGTGAGGGTGTCTGATCGTGGCATGACTATATGCATCTGAGATCTTCTCTTTTCTTCACATTCTAGTTGCCATACACTCACAAACAAATCAAACACCTCTTAAAACATAAAATTAATATCAAATTTTTGTTGTAAACTAATTAAACACTTAGAACGCATACATGCATTAACTAGAACACAGTTCTACGTCTATACATATGATAATCATCTAAGAAAATACTTAAAAATGCACTTAAACACCTATAAAAACATATTATGAGTTATACCTTTCAGTGAGTTTATGTCTATGATTGGATTATTTAATCAACTAATCAATAATTATACAAAATAAGTTATAGTTAAGATTTTATTGTTGAATCACATAATTATAAAAAATAAGTTATAATGGTTAGCTTATATTTCAATTATGTAATCATACAAAATGAGTTATATTTGTAATCTTATGATTAAATTATGTGATTACACAAAGAGAATTATAGAAGTGAGTTTATAGTTGAATTATGTGATAACACAAAATGAGTTATAGTTGTAACTTTTGGCTTTATCATATAATCATACAAAATAGGTTATAGTTATGAGTTTATTTTCGAATTATATAATTACAAAAAATAGTTTATAGTTGTTATCTTATGCTTTAATTGTATAATCATACAAAATGAATTATAGTTATGAAAGTGCAGGAATTAATGTATATATTTAATGTTTTCGTTTAGAAAGAAACATAAGTTATTGAGAAACTATTATTGATCTATTTCTTCAATTTTTTTGACAAATTTGTGTTGATATAAAGTTATTAAGTTAATTTTGATATATGTCTTCATTTATTTTTACATATAAATGAAAAGAAGTTCAAATACTCTTGATAATGCAACCACTTCATAAAGATTCAATTATCCAACTTAAGCTTATGCTAGATTGGTTTCTTGAATAAAGAACCATACCATTTATTTGTATTATAACAAGTATTTGAAAGATAAAAGAATCACCATACTAAAGAAGCATTTAGTTAGGTCAGAGGTGATATGGAGTTTTGTAAAAAAGTGAGTCATAATGTAAAATGGAAAATAAGACTTTGCATGAAGATTATCAGTATAAGAGAGATGGAAGGTAAAGATTGAATTAAAATTGGTAGTGAAAGTTCTTTTTTTGCTGGTCAAGTTGATAGTGGGGATGTTGAAGGTGGTAGTATTTCTACCCAATAAAAAGGAAATGTTACACCTGATGTTAGAAAAAGAAGAAAACATGTGTATAATTTTTTTCACCACATACAACTCTTGGATTTCAACCTTCAATTAGCCTTAAAATATAAAGAAACAGCTCATAATGTGGATATAGCAATGACTAAATAGTGGTATAATTTAAGTATAGAATTTAATGCTACTTGATCTTATTATTATTACCTTAGGATAGATGTTATTGCCTTTTACAGTATAGGATATAAAGCTCCTTCAATTGATGATTACAGAGATAAATTTCTGAGTATCTCTATTTATGAAATAAAAAGCTATTTAGATGAAAAAAGAATGACTTGGACTACTTTAGATCTTTAATCATGTGTGATGATTATACAAATAGAAGATAAGAACTTATTATTAATTTTTTGATTTATTATGTAAAAAAGACAATGTTTTTGAAAGTTATTGATGTATATGGCCTTATTGGGAATGTTGATACCCTATTTTAAATATTTGATGAAGTTGTAAATAAAGTTAGGCCAAAAAATATTGTTTAGTTCATTATTGAGAATGATTTTGCTTATAAGGCGATTGGAAAGCAAGTATAATTCTTTTATTGGACTCCTTATGTTGCACATTGCATTGACCTGATGATGGAAAATATTAGAGATGCTAGATATTTTCCTATTATTGATGAGACTGTACAAAAAGCGAAAAAGGTGACCAAGTTCATCTACAATCTTACATAGATCTTGAACTTAATGAGAAAGGATTTCACAATTAGTAGGAATTTGTGTTGTCCTGCTATTATAATATTTGCAACTAATTTTTTATAACTTTTGTGTTTTATTTTGATAAAGAAATAGTTTAAAAAATGTTTACAAGTGATAAGTAAGTTGTATCTGAGCATGCTAGATTTAATGATGGATTTGAGATTTCTAGAATTATAGTTGAAGATAATGAATTTCGTTCCCAATGCTAACTTGTCATTCGAGTTTGTAAGTCTTTAGTAAGAATTATTTGTCTGGCTGATAGTTATGAGAAAGCAATAATGAGTTATTCTCATGATGCCATAGAGAAGAATAAGGAAACAATCAAGGCCAATATAAAAAATAGATCTTCTTTATACATACCTTATCTTGTAGATATCAATGAGAGATGAGAAAGACAATTTTACTCTTTGTTGTTTGCAACTGGGACATCTTTGAATCTTAATGTCTATTTCAGACCAAGTTTTACAAATAAAGTTGAATTTAATAAGAAATGTTATTACTATTACAACTATTGTTGACCATGAGATGATGCAATCTCTTAAGCTCATAAATGGAGATTCATAAAGATGCTTCAAGTGGTTTTGGGATGTTTATTGTTATTTGTTAAAGCGACAAACTTAATCCAAGTATATATTTTTCTAGTTGTGTTACTTGTTGAAAATTAATTATTACTTTATTTTGTTTATAATGTTTCTTTTGTTTTCTTCTTACAATTGCTTAGTGGACCAATTAGAAAGTGGTATTTTAGAATTGCAAAAGTTTGTAATTTAAATTCTAAGTCAATGTGTGAATGCAACAGGATATGAAAAGAATTGGAGCACATTTCAATTCATCTATTCCAAGAAAAGGAATAGATGGGATCATAAAAGATTGGACGACTTGGTCTTTATTTGATATAACTTAAAGCTTCAGAAAAAATATGTTATTGTCATCATTAAATCAGATACAATTTCTTGTAATTTCTCAATAATTTATATTATTTATTTACTAAGACTCTTCATATAATAAGTAGTTCTATAGATCCACTTATCTTAACCATATTGATTTTTTGACATATGAGATTTTTTATGAACTAGGTTTGATAGATCAAAGTGACTTCGAAGATAATCTTGGATAGAAAAGTATTGACATGTCATTTGATGCAATGAACTTGAATGATGGTGATGATAAGACGCATCTCAATGATGAGGAATTTGTGTCAAATGAGAATTGAGGTCGATGTGATTTGAGCAAATATTCGATTAAATGAAATTCAAGTTTTCATTTCTCTTCTTCTTTTAATTTGACTTATATTTCATGTATATGTTAAATTCTATATGCAATATAAATATAATTATAAATGTTTTATTTTAGATTTCGCTTCTAGTTGGTTATTTCCTGAGCACAAATTCTTGTTATGAATTGTAATATTTAGAATGTCATGGATATTTATTATCTTTTAATTTGATGTTTTGATGTAATTATTATTTATTATATGATAAAATTATAATTTTTTAATTACTTCGTAATTTGTATTGTCCTTAATTTTAAATTTGTATGGTGATTAAAATGATTTTTATATTAATTGTGGTTATTATTTATATGTGAAAAGTAATATTAATAAAAATAAATATATTGTTATTATTTTAATTTTCTATTATTATAATTTTAGGAGACATAATTAATGTAAAATTATAAATTATACAATATTATATATTGAGGGATTATTTTGAAACATATACTATTTTATGAATTTAAAAAATTATCCAATACAGTACTTAATATTGACTAGTACTAATATAATACCGTATCATAACTGATATATAAAAAAACAATGGTTTGGACCCTCTTTGAAAGATTTCGACCTGGTGTAATAAAACTGGTGAATTGAATAAGTTTTGAGTCCAAAAAAACAAAATTTGAGAAATTAAAGAGAGTATGACGTTTTCATGGACCTTGGCGTAAATAAGGGTTTTGGCGCCTGAAATTGCTCTTGGGCAGGACTTTTCAGGCATTAAACTTACTCGATGCCTCAAGTCAAGCCTTATATGAAGATCTTGATTTCGTCTTTTGGGGTTTCTCACCTCACTAGGTCCGACGCTCCTGTCTGTCTGTTAGAACTTGGAACAAACGCACAAGTCCAGAAGCTTTCTCTACGAAACTGCTTGAGGTTTTCATCTACTTTGATGTAAATAAGGATTCTGGCGTCTGAGATTGCTTTTGGGCCGAACTTTTTAGGCATTAAACTTACTTGATGCCTCAAGTCCAGCCTTATATGAAGATCTTGATTTCATCTTTTGGGGTTTCTGATCTCACCGTGTCCGGTGCTCTTGTCTGTCTGTTAGGACTTGGAACTGCCGCACAAATCCACAAGCTATCTCTGCTTTCCACTTTCTATGTATCCATATGCCCACTGTTTCATAAAATGATGCTATTGACTAAATCATCCTTTGGTAGAGAAGGTTTAAGTTCAACCTTTACTCTTTTATTGTTAATTGCCATAAGATTTATAATTTCACAGCTTTCTGAAAATTCCATCACGTTTAAACCTATATTTAGACGTGCATGTAACTCATAAATAATAAATTAATTAATTTTATATTATTAGAAATCAAAATGTACTTTAATATATTTATAAAATGCAATAGTTAGATTGTCATTTCATAATGATTGAAAGAATTGCTTTATAAACCATAACATCTTTTAGATATTAAATTAAAATTGCAATTTACTTTAAATTTCAATAAAGAAATATGATATTTTATAAATATAGGCGAATTATGTGTATATACATTGAATTTTTGACAAACGGTATTCTTTATTTATGAACTTATGTGAACCGAATTCCTTCTCTCTTCCTTTAAAATTGTTTATACGGGTTAGCAGACATGCATTGGAGGGAGCATGCCCATTAAGAAGGTATCGTCCTTCCTCTCACTAACTTGTGCGGCAAACTGATGTTACTAGCAAACTATTCGCTTTAATCGCCCTTTGCCAATTTGTGAAGTACCTTTTTATAGTGACCAAAATGCAATAATATCCCTAAATTATCACTTTCAATTCAACATTGCTAGACGAGAGAAAAGAGGTGATGGGTCGTTGTCACACACATTGAAGCGAGAGGCTGTGAGCCGTTTATAATCTCTATGTTTTGCAAACTTGATTTAGGGATACGAAATTTGGGAGTATCTTATGCTTTTTTATCCTTTAGATACCCTAGTCTGCCTCAGAAAACAGATCTTGAGTCGGCTCAACTTGGGTTCGACAAGAAAGTACCCAAGTTTACCTTTATACTTTTGTTTGTCTCCTTTGACTGATTTACATTCAATTGTCTCTGAAGGCAAAAAGAAAGGTAAATAAGGGTAGTCGAAACACACCATATAATACAATCATCGTACTCAATGGTAGACTATTGGACGATTTCAAGTCACAGTCCAGATGAATCCTTACCTGAAATTACTTGAAAGATATAAAAATGGTTTATATCTATAAAGCCAAAAAAGGCAGCATGAGCTGTAGGGCAGGCGATCATTAATAACGCCACTAAAATCATCAATAGATGAGATCAAAGCCGCATCGGGTACTTAAATAATGATTGCCATGCATGTTAGGTCATCAAAGTTGGCTGAGATGATTTAGATAAACCTCCTCTAACTTATATTCCTTGTCAATTTCGCGCAAGGCAACCTATGGTAATCTAATTTGATGTCCAATCAAAGGAGAAAGTGCAGGGCAGAGAACCTACTTATCTTGTTTTGTTATGCTTGTACCAAGCCCAACTGTTGCACCTAACTTCCTTCATGTTCAACTGTCCAACCACTTACAACTGGTTCTGTAATTAGAAAAAAGTCAATTTTCGATAGCTTTTCATCAAGTTACTGAGTAATAATGTATGAATAGCAGTAACGAGTCTTGTAACTCGTCAATAATTGATGGTGATGTACGAGCGGTATGATAAAACGGGCAAGGATTTACTTTTGATTGATGAATTACGTTTCATGCGTGTTGAGAAAAGAATAGTTTGAATTCGCATCCGTTTGGAGATATATATATATATATAAGACAAGCAATCAGCAACAAGAATATAATGTGAAACTCGCAACAGGGTATCAGTTAATGTGATCTAGCCTTCCACGTGTAGAAACTCTTTCGTCAACAGCCAAGAAGGGCAATGCAAATTCATCATTGCCATGGGTGTGGAACCCCGCGCTTTTCTCATTAAAGACGGAAAGGGCCGTTAATTTGTGCCTTTGACTTTTAATGGAAGCTGGTGGCTCTGGTAGCGGCCATACCGTTCGTCGGAGAACATCTCTCTTAGATCACATGTCCATAGTTGAAAATCGGGGAGACGCATTGGTTGGCTTAACCCTCGACGCAATACTGAAGCAATCTTCAACAGCTCAAATGGCACCAACTTCAACTCAAGTGAACCGAACCCTTTTAGACATAATTCGCGACGAAGAGCCACTCGGTTCTGTGTTCGGCCACAAAGACAAGAAGAGCTGGAAAGCCTTTCGAGACCGCCTCCGCCTCAAGCGCTATGGCGCTGCTTGGACCTCTTCCGTCCCCATCCCTGCGTCCGACGTGCCCATCCAAAGTTTGCCCAACAACAACAATTATAGGTCCTTTATGTCTCGTCGCAATTCGGTACGTTTCACTACCGTGTCATCTGCTGACCAGACAGATCTGAATCATCCCGAGGATGGTGATAATAACTCAAGCGTTCCGAGTTCGCGGCAGCTGATGAGTCGACAGAGATCCATCCGGTTTGCGGATTTGCCGAACTCGTCGGAGGAGAGCGAGGCGGTTGTGAATACTCAAGCAGTGGGGGAGCTTCCGACGTCGAGGAGCTTCCGGCCGCAGATGTCGCGGAACAGCTCGATCCGATTCCAGGTGTCGACGATCAACCAAGAGGACGATGAGGACACGACGCGACGTCTGGCGGCGGCTTTGACGGAGGAGAGGGTGTTGTCTGCGAGGGAGGCTGTGGCAGCACAGGAGGCCTCGGAGGCGGCGGCGCAGGCGGCGGAAGAAGAGGAGGAGGAGGAGGAAGGTGGTGGAGGAGGGGCGGAGCCGGTGAGGATGTCTTTGATGGATCTTCTGGAGGAGAATGACCGGGAGATGGGGTTCGAGGGGTCGAGGTATGTGATGGGCGATGAGTTGGGAGATTATGAGGAAGACGAGGAGGACGAGGGGGAGCAGGAGATGGGAGGAGGAGTAGAGCACACATGCTGCGTGTGCATGGTGAGGCATAAAGGTGCGGCATTTATCCCCTGCGGTCATACATTTTGCAGGCTGTGTTCAAGGGAGCTTTTTGTCCAAAGGGGAAGTTGTCCTCTCTGCAATGGCTTCATTCTGGAAATTCTGGACATCTTTTAATCCATCCTTCTTATTTTGTTTCCCGAATTCTGATTACTGGCGTTGTGTAAAGGGCAATATTATTTGATTTTCTCATTTTATGGTTAAATTTAAGTAAATAAGACATAAATTTGTGGGATTTAAGGTTCATTCTTCTGGTCCGAAAATGAATCCATCTAAGACTGAGCCATGTAACTGTCTTCCTTTCGTAACAACCGTATTGTTGCAGAAGCCATCAATGCAAGGGCAGTCACTTTGAATAAATAACAAAACACACCACTATTGTCTACTAGAAGCTACCTGTTTTCATCTTCTATGGCAGGACAGGATGGGGACTAATATTTTACAATCCTTGCAAGTTTTGAAGGTAGTTTTATTATATTCACTTCTGTATGTTTTTGAGATTTGGTAATTAGTGAAATGCACGCTTCTATACAAATTTTATTATGTTATATAGTAATTATTCAAAGTATTTTATTTTTAATTATAGTAATTGTCAATAAAATAAGTAAAACTATTTATTTTTATTGATAATTGAACCGAGAAATCCTGAAATTAATTTCTTTCACACGAAGCCAAATTGAATTAAAAGCGTAAAACTAAAAATATAAATAAAAATAAAGAGCCCTTAATTTTTGAAAAGGTGGTAATAAGAATTAAGAAGAGAAGAGAATCTGCGGCTTATGTTATGTCGCTTTCTCGTAAAAAATTTGAAAATGAACCCTCATATTTGGAAACCATGCCTACTGTGCATGTGAATATGTTGGTTATATCTTATGTCTTTTTATACTGACAAGTCACTGTCACTGTCAAGACAAAAAAAAACTATTATTGAAGCCAAGGCAGCCAAGGCCTTCTGGTTCTAGAATCTAGACTTCTAGGCCATGTATTTCTCTTCTGGTGATCGTGTAAATGGTCCCCTCCTCTCTTGGTTCAGTCCGTTTCACACATATCGTGGAAAACAAGTTGAGGGATTCTTTTTTAGGAATAAAACTTGCAGAGTAATACTGCGTAAATGCGCATTAATAATTTATCTTAATTTAATTGTATATATTATTATATAATCTTAATGTATAATAAATATGAAAATTTTAAAAATTTGGAGTTAAATTATTAGCAAAATAAAAATTTTCTAATTAAATTATAAACATTTTTAGTTTGTTATTTGTAAAAATAAGTAATTAAATTATACATATTTTAAATTTGCAATGGATATTTAATTAAAAAGGTTTGAATATATTATATTAAAAAATATAAGTTAGGGTTAAATTAGTAAGTAAACATTTCGGACGAAAATTTTTTAAATAAAAAATGTACAATTTAGTGTGTATGTTATAAATTTATAAAATATATAAACTAAATAAAAACTCTAAGAATTTAAAATTTTAATTTATAACAATAAAACATCTTGAAAGAATTATTCAAAATATATAAATATAATGTTAAAAAGAAAGGGTAAATTTAGTTATTAAAAATATGGAACAAAAAAAGATAAAATATGATTGTTCATCCTATACATAAAAAATTGATTAGTAAAATTATTTTTTTGAGTGGTTAAATTTAGAAAATGTTAAGTGTTTTGTTATTAATTAAATGTTATAGTTAATTAAGGTTTAAAAAATTCAATAACTTAATTGAATACATTGCGAACAAATTATAAATATTTAATTACTTAAGATAATAAAAAAACGATAACGTCTTATATTAGTAATATATAAATGAAGATTGTAAAATTTTAAAATTTTCCATAAAATTATTAGCATTTAAATTTTTAAATGTATATTAAGAAAGGAGTTACCATAAAAATATTAATAATATATATTTTAAATTACAAATTAGTCCTTTAATATATATATCGTATAATTTATAATTTTATATCAACCATTGATCAAAAATCATAATATTAGATATTGAAAATAACAATCATTTATTTATAAAAGGATTCTGGGATAGTAAAAGATAAAATGTTTGGTCAATAATACATACAAACAAATATTGATACTATGTTTAAAATATAGATTAATATATAATCATTATGTATAATTTCAATATAAACTTAATTTATTTTATTTTTATTATTTATTATAATATTTTTTCTTTAATTAATAAAAACCCATTCTACCTTTAAAAGATTACAGTATTTATTTAACAACCTAACTTAATATTTCTTCAAAGAAAAACCTAACTTAATACTTCAGGCGATAATTTGTAATATAGTATACGCACAACTTTTCTTTAGGAGGACCCCAATTTATGTAAGATTTATGCAAACTACATTTTTAAACTATATTTTTAGAAGATTTGTTTCTCGATCGGAGGGATGGAAGATTTTGAACCACTATTAAACTGTTCCAACAACAAAAGTTGGAAAAGAAAATCCACAAGGCTTGGTAGATGCAAGGACTTCACGTGCCATCTCCCCCTCCATCACCTCCACCGTCTTCTTAAGTTTTCAAAATTTTCTCATTTGTTGTTTTTGTTTTGTGTATTTGTTTCTTGGATGTTTCTAATTATTTTAATACTATGCAAGGGTATTTTGTTTTGTGGTGTGTTTTTTTTTCTTATAGTAATTGTGTTATTTGTTTGTACTATATTATGCTCTATATTAGGTTAGGAGTTGTTGTGTTTAAATTCTATCATAGTAGTCGAAGTAGGCAATTTAAATTCTAAAACTTGTTAGTCTGTGCTGATTTTTGACATAAAGACTTGACTAGAACTCTCGCATCACAAACAAAATGAGGGTTTCTTTTAACTAGTATGATCTTCACAATTTCTAGATAAACAAAAGTTACAAAAATAGCTGTTACACTACGTTTAGTTACTGTCTCCAATATGTAAAGACGGAACGAGACGAAAATTTGGAGACGGAAAAGAACAAAAATTGGAGACAGTGTGGTGCTTGGTTGTGATGGACAAAACAGAAAAAACTGTCTCCGTCTCGATGACAGAAATGTATTTGGTTGCAGTGGACAGAACATAAAAACAATGTCAATAACGAAAATACCCCTGCAGTATAATATGATTGGAAATATGTAATTCAATGATTATTTTATAATTGTATCAATATTTATTTTAAGTGTATTTGTAATATTTTAATTACGATGAAATAATTACAATAAAATTAATTAAATTATTATTATTACTTAATTAATTACATTATATTTAAGTAAAATATTATTATTTATTAATTAAAATATTATTATTCATTAATTAAAATGTTGTAGTTAATTAATTAGTTAGTTAATTAAAATATTGTAATTAATTAATTAGTTACAATATAATTAATTAAATTATTATTATTACTTAATTGATTACATTATATTTAATTAAAATATTATTATTCATTAATTAAAATATAACTATTTATTAATTAAAATATTATTATTCATTAATTAAAAT
>JAOSBN010052713.1:0-14444 GCA_027563595.1 Erythroxylum suave | reverse complement strand
CAACCAGTAATTCTTGCCACTTATGTTAAGCATAAGTCTCCTTTGATCCAACATATACAAACTCTTTGTATAAAATTGGATTAACTACGTGTACTTAACAATCTATTTCTAACCATACATTAAACATTACAATAATGTTGCATCCAAATTCAGTATCCAATACTCATAAGCATGAATTAGAAATACATATGATCTCTATCATATCACATATAGGCAAAAAAATCGTGCAATCCTTTTCTTCTTATGAAAACTATTATCATGCTATAGCAAAGCCCTTAATTATAGTCCAAAATTATGATTTTAGTAGGCTAAATTAAGTGGAACAATCTCATCAAGGTACTATACCTTTTAGCTTTACTTCCTGCAACCCTTTGCATTTTGCTATCATGGTGTCAACATACAACTTACATGTTGTCTTCAAAGTTTATGAGACGTTAGTCAACTCAAAATGTCAATACATTTTGTCATCCATATGATTTTGACATATCTCTACAACTTTATCTCCATATCCTCAATTGGGATTACAGCAAAATTGCATAATAGGCACATATATTTCTATCTAACTTTTGAGAACTCTTCTCAAACATAATCCTATGTCCAAGAAATTTAGCTTGCTAAGTATCAACTATACTAAATAAGGTAAATTAAACTAAGAACAAAATATAAACGTAAGAAAAAGAAGTAATCAATTATTTGCCATGACTACCAAATAAGATTAGGACTTTAATCATACATTTGATTACTCTCACTATTTTATTTGAAATAATAGCCCTCATTACTATTCGAAAGATTACTCTAATCTTTCTAGTGGGCTAAGATCCCATTCAAGTATAGTTGACCTTGAGTTTGCTCAATAAGCCAACTAAACTAAAATTAGGCATATAACAACTTTATCAATCACATCTTATGTGACTGCTAGATCCGTTAGGTGACAACTCTTGCCAAAATATATCTTATATATTTTTCCTAACCTTACCTCTAAATTCGTGTGATCATGAGTTTGCTCATCCGAATCACACAAATTTAGTTAACTCATTATCATAAGACTAAACATATTCAGGTTAAAGTAACCTTGAGTTTGCTCAACAAGCCTACAATAAATAGAACTCTGGTTTATTCTTATAATAATGGAAGGCAACAATCACGTTCTCAACTTGTACTTAATATTTTAACGAAAGATTTAACTTCATTTATCTCATCAGACATAAAATGCAAGTAAAATATCACATATAAAACATATAATTTAACATGCATCCAATATATATATCAACCATATAAATAAAGTATATAACTTATACACTTGTAATCAAATTATATGCATAAAAAATCAAACTTCGTTTGATTCTAATTATTGATCTTCATAATCTAAAATAATATTTTCAACTATTTGGAAAAATCAAATTAGATTAAAACTATTGATTCCTAAATAAATTAAATTCCTATTTCAAATAAAAATTTAATTTGATTTGAAGACAAATTTCAAATCTAATTGAAAACTATTTCCAATCATCTTGACTCCTTTGATAAAATTTAATTGAAAACAATTTTCAATAAATTGTACTTCTTACTTAATATAATTTAGATAAACTCTTTTTCAAAATTACATAAATAACACATTCTAATCTAATTAGAAGACTGTTCCTAATCTCATTAGATATTATTTTTCCTTAATTAGAAAATTGTTTTCTAATATTAAAAGGAAATTACTTTCAAAATTAAATAAAACATTTCAAATTTAATTAAGAATGTCATGATATATTATTTATTTAGAAATTGATTTCTTAATTAATAAGAAAATCTTTTTTTAATAGATTAGAAAACTATTTTTCAAAAATATTGAAGAAAGATTCTTTTCTTGATAAATTAATGAAAACAATTTTCAAATTTTAATCAAGATAATCTCCTTTATAATAAATCAAGAAACTTATTATTTATAAATAAAGAAACAATTTCTAAATAAATTAAATGATAATTCTATAAAAAAAAATTATAAATTTAATTTGTCTCGATCAAATTGAAATAAATAAATTTTATTAAGAAACATCTTTCTTGATTACCTATGAAAACAATTTTCTTAATTTTAAGGAGTTTAATTGATTAATTTCAATCTAATTAAAAATAAATAATTATAATTTTAAAAACCATTTTTCTAAAATAATTAAGAATCAATATAATTATTAATCTTAATCAAATTAAGAAAAATAATTATCTTAATTTTAGAATTGAATGGATAATTTAATTTAATTTAATAATCCAACCTCTTGAAAAATTAAACTAAATTACAAGTCATTCCTAATAAAATTAACCATTGAAAACTAATTTTCAAAATTAGAAAAACACTTTTTGCAAATTTATTAGGAATTGAAACATACTTAAAACCCACATAATTTTAATCAAGCCAATTTAATCAAAAGAAGGATTTAAAAAAATACTTAAAAAGCTCAACCACTGCCGCAGTCAACAGTCGTTGACTCGCACGCGCTCGTCGTCTTCTCCACAGAACTCTATCCTAGCTTCTAGAAAAAAATTGAACTCCCACATTCCAGGTAACCTCTACCCACAATCCAATCGTGCTTTCACGTGTACCCAACCATTGGGTAGTACTCTACGTCACCGACGCAAAACACCTTAATTGGACCATAACCGGCAGCGCTCACAACCGTCCACACCGGTGAACAGTCATCTCCGGGTTATTAACCGTCATCGCCATCTGCGTCCATCGCCTGCACTGTCCATGCCACCTCCACCCGTCGACCACCATGGCATCGCTTGGGCTGGGGAGCATTCGATGGTCGATTAATGCCCATCAATTTCTCCAATGGTGACGCCATGGATGGTGTCGCCACTGGTGTCACCTTTGATGAGTGATTTTTCACCTATCAGGTTTCATGATGGCGACACTAATCACCGGTGTCACCAATCGACCATCACCAGCAGCAAAAACAAATTCACAACCAAAATTGCAATAAGTGCAGGCAGTAATCGCAAGCAATAACTGGATTCAGAAAACCCATTAAACCCGGAACAATGATCGCAAGAACAATATCGCAACCCAGAACAATAATGCAAGCAGTATGGATAGCTAATCTTGTTCGAGCAACATACAAAGGTAAAAGACACGGGTTTTAAATTGTATAGTCTAATTTGTTGTTAGGGTTTTAGAACTAGAACACGCACAAAACCTAGGGATTCAGAAAACAAATTTTTTAGAAATCACAATAAGGACCAGTCAGGAAAACAATTTCCTAAACATAATATACACAAAGAAGGCAAAACGATTATCCAGAAGCAAAACTTATTTTGTATTATCAAGAAGCAAAACTCATCTTGTTCAGTTGTTTGGTTCCGATATAAATACACAAGAAACAATTTCCAATGCATCATTCAAATAGGTAGAGAGAACAACAGTTGTTTTAGAAATAAAAAACAAAAACAGTCATGGAATGGCTTCGAGTAAAACAAAACCTGAAGCATATCCCTAATTTTGATCAAAATCAACAACATTTTTTTCTTTTTGGGGTTCTTACTGTATTAACCTGAAAAACCTTTTAGATTTTGGTTACAAACCCTTTGCAATTCAATTCAGACAATTTAATCAAATTATTGAAATAAAATCTAGCTCTGATACCACTATTAGAAAACTGGGTCAAAATTTGACCCCGATCACAACGGAATAATTACGAATATTTTTTGCAATATTTGATTTCCTAAAAATCAAGATTACTTTAATTCTATAAAATGATTAACACAAATCATAATAAAATAGAAACTTAATTTGTACCTTATTCCGAAGCTTGATCTTTATTTTGTCATATCTCTCGAACTGTTCCCAAAATCGATCCGTTTCAACCACCATAGTCGAACAGATGTCCTACCTTTAACGGTATCCATAGAATGAGTTGAGAGAACTCTGTAACTCTTACAGAGATGGTTAAGCATAAAGTGCTAACTTTGTAGAACTTAAGCCTATTTATAATAAGCTTTGGATGTTTTACAAATTTAATTGAAATTAAATTCTAATTTCAATTAAAGTTTAATTAGAATTACAAATAATTCTAATTAAATACCAATTATGTCCACATAAGATTCAATATCTCATATTTAAGCATAAAGTTTATCAAATTTTACAGTCAAGTCCAATTTGATTAAATTAACTTTGCTCTCGTTAACCCATTCTATATGTGAGAACCATTAAGCTCCCAAATACGCACGTAATGATTATAAATTCTAATTTTAATTCATAATTAGAATTAGATAAATTAAAAATCATTTTAATTTATTTTTAATTCTTCAATTAAAAAATTTATAACTATAGATTAAGATTGACATCAAGTAACACATCATGATCACCCAAATATTGAGGAATATCAAAGTGGTCTTTGACTAACCTTTCTGCGCATGATTTTTCCGTATAATTTAATCTTTTTATCAACCAATATTTCAATTAGACATAAAGGTTGGAATTAATGTCTACTCTATTTTGATTCCAATCATCTTAGTTCTCAGCTATTAGGTATTGATTTAATTAATGACATTTGTGAACTATTTATAAGCGTCATTTCACTTTGGTCAAGGATTTCAGAATCAATACTAATCGTGAACAACTAAACATTCTCCCTAATTACTTTGAGGTGATGAATCATATCTTGATCATACAACTATCTCCATATAATTTATGCTACATCTAATGATTATCGATTGAACAACCCATGATTAAATAGGTCATAGATAGTATCAAAACGTAACAATCTCTATGCAAGATAACTTTGATGATCTCAAGTTAAAGAATCACCTATACAATTATAACAATGAGAATTCCATAGACGTACAAGTAATGCTCCAAATGAATTTCTCATCTTAGGTATGTTCAATGAACTTGTTCTCTAACAAACACCCACAAGTTTGTTCAAGTGTCTCTATACTTTAGCCTATAAGATCGACTATTTCCTTCATAAGGAAAAAATACAACATATGCTAGTCTTTTTACGCTATATTAATGTCCAATCTTAATTGAGCAATGACTAGGAACATTTACGAATAATAAATAAATACAATATAAATCTCATAATTATAATCTCATCATAGTTTCATTTGTAATGTATAATTATTCCATGGACTTTATCATATATATCTAAATATGTACAAGATAAATAATGTCTTTAAATAATTTGTCACTAAACTACAACCAAAGCGATTGGCTGTAGGGTATAAACCAATAGTTAGACACTTCAGCAGTTGTCTCGCAAGAAAATGGAAATTCTCAAGTTTGCTTGACGTTTGCTCCTGAATGAATTTCTGTGAATCTTGAAAAAGATGAGCAGTTATGGAAATCAAAACTTAAAAACTTTTTTTCGTATTGAATTAACTCAAATGTTATGTTTACAATGCTTTATATATATACAACAATACAAGAAGAATTCCATCTAGAAGCTAATAAAGAAACGTGAAAAGAAAGAAGAAGAAAAACGACTTCCAACAACTTTGCTGACATGGCATAACTAACTTGTAAATTAATCTATCTAAAACAGTTGTATTGATTACAAACAAAAACAATATGTACAAAGACTTCAATCTTCAGTCTGATCACCATTCACATCTTGAATCCTAAACTGTTGAACATCATCAGCACCATGATCATCCTGCGTCATCACGACTTTTATCAATTACAGCTTGAGTCTAAACATCCCCCCTGCAAGCTAAAAAAGGATGGAAGTCTCTCATCCCCAGCTTGAGCAACAAACCATGAAAAACAGAAGTGGGAAGAGATTTTGTAAAAAAATCTGCTAATTGGTGAGCAATAGAGACATGAGCAAGACCAATAAAACCAGCAAGAAATTCATTCCTCATAATGTGACAATCGACTTCTATGTGTTTTGTACGTTCATGAAACACTAGATTCTCAGCAATATACAGGGCAGCTTGATTGTCACACCATAGAGGAACCGAGGAATTAAGAATAACTTGCAAATCTTGAAGGATATAAAAAATCCATTTTAGCTCACAACGGTTAAAGCTAAGCCCCAGTATTCAGCTTCTGCATTGGACTTAGATACAATAGCTTGTTTTTTTGTTTTATAAGAAATGAGGCTATTTCCAAAGGAAATACAATAACCTGTCATTGATCTACGAGTATTAGGGCGTATAGCCTAATCTGAATCATTGAATGCAATGAGTTACAGACTATTCTTTGTAGGATAGAATAAACCCAATAAAGGACCGCCTTTTAGATATTTTAAAACATGTACAATTGCATTTGAATGCGATTGCCTAGGAGCATGAGTATATTAGCTGAGTTGCTGTATTGCAAAAGTGAGATCTGGCCTTGTGAATCCAAGGTATAAAAGTTGTCCAATAAGAGTTCGATACTGTGAATGATTAGGAATAAGCTCACCACATTGTCTCTTTTAGAAAAACATATCCTGGTGGTAAAGGTGTTTTCTTAGGCTTGCATCCCATTAAACCAGCTGACTCAAGGATGTCTAAACATACTTTCTCTGATTGAGATAAATCCCTAAATTACTTCTTGCAACTTCCACCCCTAAGAAAAATCGAGCTGGACCCAAATCCTTTATTATGAACCTTTCATTCAGAAGTTACTTGACATTCTGAATTTCTGTTGCAGAAGTTCTTGTGATGATTATATCATCCACGTATACTATCAAAATAAAAAACAAAGCTCCTTTCTTGAGTAGAAATAAACAGTGATCAAGAGCACTTTACTTAAAGCCATAAAGTTTCAAATTTTTAGAAAATTCCATGTTCCATTCCCTTGATGCTTGCTTCAAACCACAGTTTACAAACTTGCTATGGTTTTGCCTTATCATATCCTTCAGGTGGTTGCATATGCACCTGTTCATAAAGATAACCATGCAAAAAAGCATTGTTAATGTTCAACTGATGTAATGGCCATGAGTTACTAGCTGCAAGAGCAAAAATTATCCTGAAAGTCGTTGGTTTTGTAACTGGTGAAAGGTTGTCATGATAATCTATTCCCTCAATTTGGTTGTAGCCTTTTGCAACAAGCTTTGCTTTAAATCATTCAACTGATCCATCTGGTTTACATTTCACCTTATACACCCACTTACAACCAATAGCTTTCTTTCCGGGTGGAAGGTCAATGAGAATCCAAGTATTATTATGTTCTAATACCCGTAACTCCTTCTCCATTGCTCTTTTCCATTCTGGCTGATCCTTAGCTTGTACATAGGATCTTGGTTCTTGAATGTTAGATATGTGTGATAAGAAAGATAGGTAATGTGGAGAAAAACGATTTATGACAAATGGAAAAGTTTGTGGTGTTTATGGTAAAGATGTTAGATGAAGCTGTTGAATATTTGAGGATTTTGGAGAAGGCTGCTGGACATCTTGTTGAGAATCACATTGTACATTACTGATCACATAATATTTTAAATGGATTAGACTTTGTTTTGAGACTACGTCTCACAGGAAATATAGATGTATCATGATCAGGTTGAAGGAATGAAGAACTACTTGGATTTGCAGAAAGAAATATGATCATTCACAAAATCATGATCATGGATTAGAGTTATGACTTCTGTATGATGATTTTGTGAAATAGAGGATCTCTCAGTATGAGAAGAAGGTAAGAATTGGTCAAACACATAAGAGCTAGGGATAGGAACATACATTCATTTTCCTGACATAGAGTTTTATCAGGAATTGTTGTGCTGGAATTCTGAGTATCAGACTTGAAAGGAAAGGAGTTTTCATGGAAGATTACATCCCTTAAGATAAAAATCTTTTTCCAAATAAAATCATACAGTTTATATGCTTTTTGCCCCGATGGATAACAAAGAAACACAACTTTTGTTGCCCTTGGAGCAAACTTTTCTCTGTGAGGTAAGGTGTTTGTTGCAAAACAGAGGCAACCAAAAGTTTTTATACGAGATAGATCACGAGGGTTTTGGTTCAGGATCACAGATGGACTTTTCCATTTCAAGGATGACAAAGGTAATCTATTTATAAGGAAGGTAGCTGTGAGAACACAATCCTCCCAGAATTTTTGACACATTTGATTGGAACATGAGAGACCAAGCTATTTGAAGAATGTGCTTGTGTTTTCTCTCAACAACACCATTTTGTTATGGAGTATATACGCACATTTTTTAATGTAGAATACCGTACTAAGATAAGAGATTTTGACACTGCATACTTGTGGACTCAGTACCACTGTCACTCCTTTGAGTTTTGATGTTGACATTGTACTAAGTTTTCACCATCCTAATGAAATTATGTAGGAGTTGAACTGTTTGGGATTTAAAACTCATTAAGAATGTCCATGTTGCATGACTAAAATCATCAACTATTGTAAGAAAATAGTGATAATTATTGTATGCTAACTCTTTAAGAGATCCCCAAATGTCAACATGGATGAGATCAAAACAAGATAAACTGCAAGCTTGGCTATCAGGAAAGGAAAGTCTATGTTGTTTAGCTAATGGACAAACTTCACAAATGTCATTACAACGGTAGAGGGATGACCTAATCGTCTATGCCATGTTGTGAAATCGAACTGGCCTTTTTTATTTTCAGATGGAACAAAGCTTGATCTACTAGTTAGAACAGAAGAAGCTACACGTTTTTAAACAAAAGACGTGTTGAGACTTGTGGTTATAGTGAATGAGTTGGAAGAAATAGAGTAAAAAGGCTGGTAATAAAAATTTAAGTGTTGGGTTACAGTGAATGGAAGTCTGAGAATTTCTGGGAATGAATGGTAAGAGAGTTAAATTTTTGATCTGAGACTTCCATGAATTTACTATACTGATCTAGATAGATTTTGATAAATGGTCTTCATAAAAGTTGTATATCTTTCTTTTATCTTTCCATTCATATAAAATTTGAAAATTTTGGAGTTCTGGATCAAAAGTTATAGAGGTTTGAAGTAAGAGTTATGGTTAAAAAAAAAGAATTGCACCGTCGTGCTTAAACATGACGGTGACTTTTGTTTGAAATTATAGGTAAAATGCACCGTCATGCAGAAGCACGAGGGTGACCTCAAGCTTCTTGAGGATATTGGGTTTGCACCATCGTGCTTATGCATGACGGTGACTTTGGTGATTCATTATAGAAGGTCGCTATCGTGCAGATGCGCGATAGCGACTTTTAAGTTTCAATGAACATCTGATGTTTTTTTGGAAATATATTTTTCATCTGACCTCCAAATGAGATGAGACTTGAACCATTGCACTCATAAGACATTGCTCTACCTCTGCTCTAAAATTCATAACAATTTGAGATCAATTGAAAGAGTTAGAGTGAAAATATTGAGAGAGTTAGGTGTAAAACCTAAGTCAGGTCTGCAGTGTTTATTCTTCAACATTTTTGTCTTTATTTGTCACCCCCATGACTCTTTCACTCACACCCATGAGTTTATTCTCACTCTCACAGGCGTGACTGTCTTCACTCATGCCCGTGAGTTAATTGGAAGGGGTTGATGTTTAATTGTCTTGTCATGCTACAATGTTCCTTAACAATTTTCTCTTGTACATGCTGAATAGTCTTGCTTCTTTCGACCATAACTTCTTCACCTGATGTCCAAATGACTTAATTCTTAGACCAATAGATTCATAATACATTGAGTTACCTCCCCACCAAAAATCGCAGCTTTCTGCATTGACTTCTTTGGTGAATTTAAGTGGAAATTTAACTGTGCTGAAGTATGATAATTGATAGGATTAATTTACTGAACATACTTCGATGTTTTAATTATATCTGGATCTATAGGATTCCAAATGAGATGAATTTTGACTTGAAGTAAACTATAGAAATAGGAATACAAATCATATGAAGAAGTCAAATTCTGATTCAGTGTCTAAGATGTTCAATTTTTGGATAGAATTTGTGCATCGTATATTATTTTGGACAAGAGCAATCCAAAAATGTTTGAAGTATATCTTTCAAATCACTAAACTAAATTGGATGATTTTGGTGTCAATGGAAATATAATACATATCAGAACATGTTTCTAGAAGAAAGTGTTGTAAAAGGATTTCAGTATCGGGGTAAGAAAGAAAATGCAAGGTTAACCCGAAATGACGTTCTAATGGAAAAACAAATCTGCAAGTGATTTTAATGGGTTATGACTTGCAATTTCAGTGATTTTATTAAGTCATAAACTTAAGTATAAATAATACTTAAGTGAGTTGCAATAAAGGGAAGTGGATAAGTGGTTAAGAAATGGATAGGTGTCCAAGCATTAAAATAAGTTTTAATAACCTTGAAAAACAAGCCACCCTCCTTAATTTCTATCCTTCTCGAAGTTTCTTTCTCTGGGTTGTTCTTAAACACAGAGTTCCTTGTCAAATCTCCAACAGAGAAAAATCTTGGTTTCTCCTATCCACTACCACTCTTAGTTTGCTATTTCTTTCTTTTATCCTAAGAAAAACCGAACCCTTTGTCAACTTTCAAGTTGATGTATGAAGTTGCGTGAGGGGTTAGGGTTACGTGATCGTTGCAGATATTGGAGCTTTAAACAAGTAAGCTTTTCATGATTATGTATTTTTGTATGAACTGAAGCATGCATTGTGAGTTCACTGTAAAATGGTTAGGAAACAGTGATACTCATATTCGTTGGAAAATAATTGAGGAAAATTTTCTAAGTATGCCATACATGTTGATTCTTCAGAGTGGATGATCAAAATGTTATAAGGTGTTATAGAAAAGACTTTTGAAGTTGAAAGATAAACTAAAATGGGTAGGAGATTAATGCAGGAAAAAAAAAGGATTTGGAGAAATGGATATATATAAATTCTCTATTATGTGATGGGTAGGAGATTAATGCATCTTGATTGTTGATTCCGGAAAAAAGGTCCAATGATTATGATGTTTGATTGGGATATTGAAGTGCTACTTATATATGAATGAGATGAAATAAGTGTGTATAATTTGACTGTTAAATGTCGGACCACGGTCCGATGATAAATGTGTTTGAGTATGCATTTTGCATATGAATGAAAGTGTTTCCTCAACTTTAATGTTGAATGCCGGACTAAGGTCTGATGGCATGTAAATCTGATTGAATGAGATTATGCAAATGTGATTGATGCATTCCATTTCATGAATGCATGAAATATAATGGAGTTGTGACCAGAGTAGCCACTGATCAGAGCTTAAAGCTCAACGAGTGAAAAGCTTAGAAAGTGATTAAGAGCCTAAGGCTGACATGTAAAATGAGCCCTGTATCTCCCAGGAGGATAAGGGACAGTTATCAATGAGGCCTATATAAGAGAGTTTAGGCACTCGGTCATAAAAAGGTAATAAATGGAAAGTGGGTCTCATACACACTGCATTTGCATAATATGAATGATTAAATTGTATTGAATGTAAAATATGGAATGATGTGAATGTGATTTATGTGTTATGTGACTGGGTGAGTCATTGATGATGGTCACTTACTAAGTTCGCAAAACTCACCCAAAATTTGCAAATATTTTTCAGGATCAGAAGAATACCCCGTTAGGCAAACGAGAGGATCCCTACAGCGTACTAGTAAGGGATAGGGATCAAGATCAGTTCGCGTCTACATTTGTATTTTTTTATTTTGTATCAAATTGAGTCTTCTGTATTTATTGCACTTGTGTATTCGAATATTTCTGTTTTGTAATAACTTTCCAGAAAGGAAAGGGTTGTGAATGAAATTGATTTTGAGTGCAATTAATATGTATGTGATTGAAAAAGTTTAAGATCGAAACGGGCCCGATTTGATTATTGACTTGTTCGTAAATATTTGCATTGTTTAAAAAAAGTGTATCGAGATTTGACTGATTGAGTGCTTTAGCACGCCACCCTCGCGAGACACGAACTCGGATATCACCCACGATTTCAGGTATGTGTCTTGCAGAAGTGGGGTGTTACATGTAATATGAAAGGTAAGGGCTAATTTGTTTATTGATTTCAGATTAAATCTGAAATCTGGAATGTAAAGGCAATCAGTCAAAATCTGTTTTTCAGATAAAATGATGTCTCCAATGGCTTGAACTGTTTTTAAAGCTCCATCAGGAAAATAAACAGGTGCAAAACTATTAATAGGTTTCACATTTCTGAGTAATTTTGGGTTATGCGTCATGTGATTTGTGGCACCACTATCTAATATGCAAGATGATAGATCCATAGTACATATTAAGCCAGTCAAGAATTGAATAGAGCTTATACCTGAGAAATCTCAAAAATGAGCGTAGTTAGTCATTTCTACATTGGATGTTTCTGTCGAATGCTTCCCTTTGAGAAGCTTTCTCACTTCCTGCTACAAAACATCCAAATTATTGATCAAAGTCTGTATATCAGATCCACCATTATCAAAATTTCCTCCAGAAACTCCTTTAAAATGCATTATATCCTTAGGTCCTTCTACAATATGTGTCATCTGTATTGGTTGTCCATAATTCTAATTTTTGGCTCATTGTTCCTTTATGCTTTTCCACCATTCAGGAAAACCATGAATCTTGAAACAAGTATCTCTAGTGTGACCGGTCTTCTAACAATGATCACACTTGAGATTAATTTTATCTACGACCTCCTTTCCCTTAAAAACAATCTTATATGACTCCTTTTTTTGAGTTATCATCGTACTCGCCTCAGCCACTTCTCCATAATTCATTTGAATTCTCTTCGTTTTTTTCAACACTCGTGATCATAGAATATGCCTTCTCAACATCAGGCATAGGCTCAAGAACTAAGATATGATTCCTAACCACATCATAGGTATCATTCAATCCCATGAGGAATTGAGTGAGTATGATCTTCTTTTCTTTATCTTCAATTTTCTCTTTAGCTGAACAGGTACTTCTACTGGAGGATCAAGATGTTTCAGCTCATCCCATAGCCTCTTGATTCTTGTGTAAGTAATTATCCAATGTGTTGTTACTTTGATTAACAGAAGTTATATCTCTTTGGAAATGGTAGAATTAAGGACCATTGCAAGTTCCATATCTTCGTTTCAGTCCATCCTATAGCAGTTTTGCATTTGATGTAAAAGCATATCCTAAAACGACTTCCTTAGAGATATAGTTCAATATCCAGGACACCACCATGCAATTGACCCTCTCCTATGCATCATAGAATGGATCATCTTCCGTCAGTTCACAAATCTTCCATTTATGAACCCCATTTTGCTCTTAGCTCCCAAGGCTATCTGCATCACGTGGCTTCACGAGATGTAATTCGTAGGAGTCAACAAATTCGACACAAAAATCATCCCAGGGCTATTTGATCCATGCAAGATTAGTGGATAATAATAGCCAGTCTGATACAAGCTTTCTGGAGTCGACCTTTGATTTCCAGAGCTTTCTTCACTTTGTTGAGCCTCCAAATTTCTTCTCAGTTCTTCCATTATGTCTTAAGAAGCTAGTGCAGCCACACAACTCTAGCAAGTCTTGAAAAACAATTCAAGAAGCAAAAAACGATTATCAAGAACGAAAAATCGAGCCAACTGGCTCTGATACCATGAACGAATTTCAGTGAATCTTGAAGAAGATGAGCAGTTATGGAAATAAAAACTGAAAAACTTTTTTTTTGTATTGAATCAACTCAAATGTAATGTTTATAATGCTTTACATATATATAAGAATACTATAAGAATTCTATCTAGAAGCTGATAAAGAAACGTGAAAAGAAAGAAGAAGAAAAAAGACTTCTAATAACCTTGCTGACATGGCATAACTAACTTGTAAATTAGTCTATCTAAGTAATTACTAACTATCTAAAATAGTTGTATTGATTACAAACAAAAACAATATGTACAAAGACTTCAATCTTCAGTCTGATCACCATTCACAACTTGAATCCACCGTAGCACCATGATCATCCTTCGTCATCATGACTTTCATTAAGTCCAGCTTGAGTCTGAACAGCTCCTAACAAAGACGCGAGCGATTTGATCATTATTGATGATCATCAGCAACGAAGCTTAAGTGTACTTTATGACATCCTAAGAGAATAAGGTAGAACTTGGGAATGGCAGTTGTGGCAATCGACAACGTTTTCTTAGTTATAATGACTGCATTCTTATACAATTATTATTATGGAATAAGAATCAAAATGGATACTGTGTTTAGTTCTTTATTCTTAGCCTGTGTAATTGTTTCAACGTTAACTTGCCCACGCTGAGATGTTTCAGTTGAAATTGAAGCAAAAGTCTTTAGTTTCTGCAAGCTTTAAGCTCTGAAATTACATGATAGTTCTTAAAGGCTTTTGAGCCATTTCTTCTCCAATACAGTTACGCATGGATCTTCCATGGATTTATTGTTACAAAAACCTCGGACTTTGTTCAGTACTAGGGACAGGCACCAGGTGCAAATCCAACCCTTCCATTACCAACATCATGAATCACTTCAAAAGTTTGTTGCTGGGTATTTCCAAAGATGGAAATATCACTATCTTCACCATTAGCTGCAAATGCTAGGCACGCAGTCTTCTCATTATATGAG
>JAOSBN010052693.1:0-14444 GCA_027563595.1 Erythroxylum suave | reverse complement strand
CACGTTAATATAGAATTTACGTACAATAAACTAGATACACAAGAAGGGGGGTTGAATTGTGTATTCTTTTCGTGAATGCAAAATCTTTAAAAAAATCTTATTAAGAACTTCTCTAACTTGTTAAAAGAATATCACAAGAATTATACGAAAATTGTTACGAAGTTAAATCCCAAATAACTTCTATATACTTATTTAACAACAAAATAGACTAAAGTAAAAGGATAAAAGATAGACGCTGCGATTTTTATACTGGTTCACCCCAAACCGTCGGCTACATCTAGTCCTCAGAGTTGGTCTAAGTATTTCACTATACTTTGACAAATTACAAGTATTCTTTCTTCCCTTCCAGAGCATCTTCAGGTCTCTTACACAAAGTATTCTTTCTGCTAACTTAGCCTCTCTAAGCTCTTAGCCTTTTCTCTCTCTCACTAGAAAGATATTGTGAGCTTTTGTTACAGTAGGGTTAACTCTCTTAGTATCGCACTACAGAATTTTTCTTTTCTAAGTAAACACTTGAATGCTCAAAGATCAATGATTTTTCTCAAAAGTTGTAAGATGCTAATCTTCGACTACAACTAGTATTTATAGCCTAAGTCTCCAGCTGCTTCTTGATTCTTGATAACTACTTTTTGAATCTTGATAACCGTTATTTAGTTGAGTTCTGTAACTAACTCCAAGTAACTAACTGTCCGATGTACTAGCGTATCTTCTTCTTGTATCGTCTGTGTTTTCCTCTTCTTCTGTATTTTCCATTTCTTCTGTGTTTTCACTTCTTCTGTGTTTTCCGCTTCTTCTGTGTTTTCGCTTCTTTTGTGTTTTCACTTCTTCTGTGTTTTCTGCTTCTTATGTGTTTTCCCTTCTTCTGTGTTTTCCGCTTCTTCTGTGTTTTCCGCTTCTTCTATGTTTTGCGCTTCTTTTATGTTTTGCGCTTCTTCTGTGTTTTCCACTTCTTTTTTGTTTTCCCTTCTTCTATGTTTTCCGCTTCTTCTGTGTTTTCCTCTTCTTTTGTGTTTTCCACTTCTTCTGTGTTTTCCACTTCTTCTATGTTTTCACTTCTTCTGTGTTTTCCACTTCTTCTGTGTTTTCACTTCTTCTGTGTTTTCACTTCTTTTGTGTTTTCCGTTTCTTTTGTGTTTTCCACTTCTTTTGTGTTTTCCTTGCTTCTGTGTTTTCCTTTCTTTTGCACACTTAACACACTTATCAAAAAAGTTCATTTATTTCTAACATTATCATTATTTGATTGTCATCAAAATTAATCATCGTGAAGTCCTCTTGACTTAATATATATATAGTCTTAGCAAATCATATTATCCTCAAATCAGATCATATAATCATTTAATCATCAAAAAATAACATTCAATTATGCTCCATGCTCAACAATCAAGATGCAATGCACAACATAATGGCTCCAGAGAATCCCATAGAACAAAATGGCAAAACCGAAGTTTACAACATGAACGAAATGAGTCCATTTTTCGGAGCTCACATGCCACAAGTGGGCAGCTAGGAGAAAGCTTTAAATCAACACGCACGTAAAGAACGAAATGGTATCTCTCTTTCCCATACAAGCAAATTTTCGATACTTACATATCTCATAACATATTCATATTTTCATGCTTCTTCCACTTTTCTATTTTTCATCCATTCAAGATGCAGTAAAATCTTTCAAGACATAACAAATAACATATCACAATACATTTTTCCCACACTCACAATGATTCCAAGACAAACATTTA
Source organism: Erythroxylum suave (assembly GCA_027563595.1). NCBI lineage: Eukaryota > Viridiplantae > Streptophyta > Magnoliopsida > Malpighiales > Erythroxylaceae > Erythroxylum > Erythroxylum suave. Next base: position 12,708 of record JAOSBN010052693.1, on the reverse strand, counting down.
AGCACATAAACATGTAAGGAAAACAGCCCATCAACACAATAACCATATACATAGTACCCATCTATTTACTTATAAATCAAGCTCAAGTTTTTCTCTCCTCTTGCTCTTTCCTTCGGTTTTCTTGGTTTCCTTCAAACAAACAAATTTTCATTCAACTAATATACAAGTAGAAAATCTATAGAACTTTGATAATCAACATTGAGCTTGGACTTAAACTACTCTTGATTTAACTAAGCTAAAGTAACTAATATATAGTAGAAAATCTAAGAAAATGATTTTCTTGGTTCTCTTCTTTCTCCCTTCATTTTAAGCACATAAAACCTACTTTCTCTACTTCCTTCTTCTATCAAAACAAGAAGAGTAGATAGAGAATACCTAAAAACTCAACTGAATCTTTTCCTTCCTCTTCTTTCTTCTTTTCTTTCTTTCCTTCTTCTTCTTTCTATGCTTCAGTTTCTCCTTCTCTTCTTCTGGTTTCTTCTACGACTTTCTCTAGATTTTTCTTTCTTACTTACTTACTTCTCTTCCTCAACTCTCCACTCTTTCTATTAATTAAGACAACTTTTGTCTTTCCTCACTTACCCTTCCATAATTTAATCTAATTCCTACTTACTCCTTACTTAATTCTAGCAATTCCATTATACATACAAACACATTTAAATAAATATATTCATAACTAAACTTCAAAAATTTTCTAAATTCAAAATTTCTAATTTCTACTCATGCTTTTTAAATTAATAGAAAAAATTCTTTAAAAAATTTGTGGTCCAATAATAACACCTCAAGACTATTGTATGATTGCCAAGTGTCGGAATGTCTTTAAGACTCCTTAGGAACTTAGCATAGGGATTATGTTGTAGGATTGTCGTAATCAGTTTTAACGTATCTTCACGAAGTTTATCACAACTTTTTATCCTTCTTGTAAGTTCTTCATCAGTATCAAAAAAACATAGTTGAATACCAGACACTTTATCAGTTGTCAAAACTAAAATGTAAAGGAAATGATAAACTTAGCCTTAAACACGAAACGTATCAACACCTTTGTTATTTTTTGTTAATTCTCGATCATACCTAGCTCCATATAAAGTAAAAGTCACATTATTATTATATGTATGAACATTCTTCCTAAAATTTTTAGACTCTTCATCACCACCAATAAATAGTCGTTTTAGAGCATATGGCATTTGAGAAGCCACAGTGGAAAACTCTCCTGATGAACAAAAAAATGATGGGGGCTCTAAATATAATCTTTTGGCATCACAATGATCACAGTAGGGAATGAAAGGAAGCTGTAGAGGTTTAGTAGGACAATTCTTCAGGCACGTTAATTTTGAATGAGAATGGTGATGGTTTATCCCTAAAAAGATTTGTAAAAAGATTGATTACTAGGAGGAGCAATAATAATACAAAACTACGAAGAATATAGCTAAGAAGATTTATACCTTGAGCCTCAACAAGTGCCAATAAGGTTGATAGAACAGAAGAGGAAGATATATTTGGACAATCCAAATTATGATGCACGGGAGAAGAATGATTTACACTGACATGATTGACATAAGAATAAGTAGATGGATTTTGCACCAGTTGACTATTGGAAAGATGAAGAAATTGTCGATCATCTGTAGTAATGTTATCAATGGTAGAATAAATAGGCTGATCACAAACTAGTTTACATCGACGTTCTCCTATAGAAAACTCAGGCCGATCAAAATTTTCTATCATTCTACAACCCAAAAAAGATATATTAGCATTACTCTTCTTTGTAGCATAAGCTTCTCAGCGTCACTGTAAAAGGGCTTGTTTCTCATTTTTTGGCATTTCAGCATCCTTTTTATGCCTTTTGGCATTCCTATCCATCTCTCGAACTAGATAAACCTAGAATGAAGGCAGAAACAACTAGCAACTATGCACACTAAAAAGATCTTGTAGAAAATAAAGAAAAATAAAGTGATAAATTAATATAATAAGATAAGATTATTAACATGTTATTGTTGTTCTTCAATGTATAATTATATAATAAAATTTATATATATCCGTACAATTTAATTAAATATTAAATAATAATATTTTGCAATTAAATTGAAATAGTTAATGATAATTTAGGTTTAAAAAATTTTATACTATGTTGCTAAATTTTAATATATAACGTAAATATACGAAAATTAGTTATTGGAATGAATATAAATTTTCTATTCAAAAGAAATTAATAATTTTGAAACAAAAATATCATATACACAATGCTTTTAATAAGTTTATAATACTTTATTTATTAAAAAAAGTTTATAATACTTTATATGACATTTTAATTGTCATAACAATAATTTTAAATTTTAACTCTTTTAAATAAAAATAATTTTTTCTTTTTTATAAGCGAATATTAATTTCTTGACTTTTATATGATATTTTAATTGTTATAGAAAAGCTTCATTTGACGTCTAAATTTAATTTTTGGTATATTTAAAAGACATTAAATGTTAATTTAATATTTAGAAGTAGTTAAATTTTTAATGAAATAATAGATGGTTTGATAATGTCTTATGCATTAGTTTAAATTCTAAAAATTTTGGCTTGAAAACTTTTTAAGATTCTTAAAAATAAATATACGTATATATAATGTTGTCTATATATATTTTAGGCACGAAAAATGTATTATGATCACAGAAAAAAATCTATTTATTATAAATTGAATATAGATTAGTATTAAAAAATAATTTTATATATTTGGTATTTAGTCATTGTATACTGTGATATTGTGATTGAAGTAGTTAATGATAATTTAGGATTAAATAATTTTATACTATGTTGGTAAATTTTAATATATAATGTAAATTTACGGAGATTAGTTATTCAAATGAATATCAATTTTCTATTCAAAAGAAATTAATAATTTTGAAACAAAAATATCATATCATCAACTAGAAATGTTAATATATTATAAAGTAGATGTAGATAGCATCCAAATTATATGAGCAGAAAATAGCTTATTTAGTGAAACAATAAAAAAAATCATATGCACAGGTTGAAAGTGCTGAAAGACATTTGGAAGAATTGAAGAAAAACTAACATACAAAAACTTCATCCTAAAATATCGAAGCACCAAACTAATAAAGTAAAACTTGATATAATATTTTATGAGAAAAGTAAAATATACCCCAGTAACATAAAGCAAATACAAGGTCGGACAACAATACCTACAAAAAAAACAAAAAACCAATTTGAAAAAAGCCAAGTCATTATACAAGATAATGAGAATGAATGAATGATTAACAGATGCTAGATATAATATCACACACGTTATTTCTTTTTTTAACTTCACTAAACACATGTAATAACTGAATTGATAAAATATAGAATCATTTTGCAGATATATTTGATAAGGAAAAAAAATGCAAAGCAGATTGTTCATATCTTTTAAGCAACATAATTAGAATGAATGAAGAAAAAAGAAAGAACTTACGAATGCTAGATAAATGAAGCTCAAAACTCTTGTTTTGAAGCTCCACTGATACCTTTAAATATATCATGGGTAGAGAGCGACTGATAAGCAATAAAAAAGTTGATGATGTCCTATCATCTAAATGAAAACTTATCTAATCCTATCAGCTATTAACTAATCTACATATAGCGGTTTAAAATGAGCGGCGAGTCATAAAATTTATTATGTTTTGAAACACCTACCATTAAGTAGAGGATATCTAGTCTCTTTTTTCATAGGTTGAGTATTGCTTCACATTTAATAAATACATTAGTAAAATTTTTCTTGTTGCTTCTTTTTCATGCATTTATTGACTTAGGAAGTTGAGTTTATTATTTGTAACATCTCATTCCCAACTGATATATGCACCTGTGTCTATGGGATACACGTGTACATGCCTGTCAGAAATGGCATGTTAACTATCTCACCTTCAGTATACATAACATGGCGTCATACACTAAGCCATCAATCACACGTTTTCTAATCCCAAAATGTTATCACATTATATCAAAATCATAGTTTACATTGTTTCATATAGTACAATATCATCTATGTTTATACAACATTGTCCTATGAACATAAACAATTCAATACACACTGAATACTATAAACTCGAAAGAAACAACTATGTCCTCAATCCCAGCTGACCAACCTTTGAGCCAAATATAACTGTAACAGTTGCACAAAATATGCTTCTACAGAGTCTTAGAAGCTAGGTTGTCTCACTCTCGAACTTAAATAGCAACGGTGCAATTTTGATGAGTTTTACAAACTCAGTAGAGTAACCATCCTCGATGGTTCACTCATATCATAAAACAAGATCAATTATAATATGTAATCATACAGTTCAAATCTACTTAACAAGTATCAAATACTATCACAGATAAATCATTTCTCAGTTATACAGTTCAATCATATAATGACATTCACACAGCTTTGCAAATCATTCAATGAATTCAATTTATATGCAGATGTGATATGTATGAGACTCACATTCATTTTTATATTGTTGTGACTGTGTGCTTTTACAGTATCCCAAATTATCTGGCTCAGTTAGTCAGTCTGTGTCTCATTGATCACAGTGAATCATAAGCTCGAACCATATATGCGGGAGCTTAAAGCTCTTATCAGTAACAGTATCAGGAGCAACACCAGTCACAACTCCTTTATATTACATGCATCGAAATACAGTACATGCCACAATTTAGTGATCAAATTCAATCATTTTCATTTGCATGTAATATAACAGTATATCAGTCACAGTATCATTTACAATAATAATCATAGTAGCAGTGGTGATCAGACTAGGGCCAGCATTCAACTTTTCAGTTGAGAATCAGAAAATTGTTTAGGCAAACGCATGCACATTCAATCAGTACTTTCAATATCATTCTCATGCATCAAAACGCCTCGAACAAATATTGTCTGGAATCCAGTACACAATCAGCACATTTCAGTACAGTTCAATAAGATAGCAATACAATTCAATAATGTACAAACAATAAGGTGAGACCATCTTAGGTTACTCACAATATGCTCCAAACAGCTATTGCCTTGAAGTACCTGCAATGTCTGGATGTTGTCGTTCAATGCGTTCCTCGATACAGACAATACATTCACATATCACAATGTTGCACAATTATGAATTTATTTATGCACATTCATGTATACTGAATATGTACAATGCATATTCATGACAATTCCGGGTTTCTTATCATCAATCTAGTCATAATAATCATTCGGATATCCACATTCAATTTATTAACTCAGATTTATTTAAAGGTACCCGAAATTTTGCATAAATAATTTCATCAGGAAAATGAAGGAATTTGGTACTTCCTTCTCACAAATTATTCTCCTATGTCTTAAGTCTCTACTGATACCAAGATCATTCAATTTGGTTCATTTTTCTATGAGTTATGCTCAAAATACCACAGACTGTGCACATTTGAAATTTTGGCTAATGTATAATTATGCATTCAAGTTGTACAACCTATATCTCTCAATTCCCATATCCAAAAATTACAAAATTTATACCAATTTAAATCTAAGAGAATAAGCTACAACTTTGGTTTAGAAACCTTAGCTTAATTCGGTCTATAGTTTATTTAACAACTACAGGACATGTTTTCTGCCCCCAGTAGTGCTACAACCTAGGCCAGGACTCAATTTCATGCCAATTTTGACAGTCTTAGAGACAGAATTAAAATTCGACTTCTTTAAGAAAGTTGTATACATATGTCTTTTGTTTAATCTGAATTAAGAACAAACTCATTTATAAATCTACAGATCAAGATATAATCAAAATACCGAAGCATGTTCAGTAAAAACACTACAACCAACATATTCCGACAATTCTTCTTTCATTTTTCCCAGATTGTTTTACACTTTATACCAAGGTTAAACAGCCTCTTTATAGTTCATCAATTATACCTCTATTAGGCCTAAATCATACTCCAATTCCTCATCAATAACAACTCTTATCCAGTTCAACATTATTCACTTAACAGCTCACAAAGTATCAAACCATAAACTTTTACATTATTATGCATATAGTCCTAGTTCTTACCCAATTCAAGAACATCAAATTAACATAGTTCTTTGGCATAAATCCACCTTCATTATACTTCAAATTAGAACTAATTCATGCATAAATCAATCTATATCCCACGGTTTTCATAAACCAAAAACAAAACAGAAAAACTTCCAAGTTCATGTAACATTTTTCAGCACATATCTTCACCAATATCACATGCATTTAATTCCAATTCAAGCATCATTCTTATATCAGTTGACATGCCATAAAACTCAGATTGTTACTTACCTATTAGGCTTCCAATCCAAAACAAAACTTCAGATTAAACCAAGTCTCCTTGTAAGAAAAATCAACACAAACTTATGGTGAAAGCAAGGTGACTTTCGGACAGCAATATGAAGATCATAATCAGCTAGTTTTCTTGGCAATTTGGTGAAGGATTTAGGCGTGATTTTCATGAAGAACTTTAGCTAGGGTTAAGAACAAGATACAAAGAAAATTTGGAGCACTTTCGGTGGAGAAAGGTGAGGGAAACAGCAGAAACATTGTTGCTGGAATTTGCTCCATCATCAAGCTAGGTGTGAACTTTTAAACTCACCATGTGTCTTAAAGCATGTAATACATTTTCCTAATTAATCAGCTGCCACTAGTCCACATATTAGGTTGCCATTTGTCCGCTACTAAATCTGTCCACATGTCATTCCAAGCTTGGTCCACTTGTCACATAATAATTGGTCCATTTGTCACTCCATAATTAGTCCATTTGTCAATTAATTCCTAATCCAATTGTCTCTCATTTAACTATGCCAAATGTCACTCAATTTTGAGCTTAGTCATCCTAATTTTTCATGTCTCAATTAGTCTTGCCAATAGGCATTTTTCCTAGTCCAAACATACCTCAAATTTTAAGAAATTTTTTAAATGTCCGAAATGTCACCAAAATGCAAAATTAATTTTAATACACACCAATTCAATTTTCATGACAAATAATCCACAATTCACATTTTTAATCACATTAAAAATCACTTATACCTGAAAATTGTCAATGAATGTATGCACAAATAATTGTAATGCACAAAATCAATAATATCGTGTATATGTGTGCCACATTATGCATAAGTATGAATTATACTTCCTAATTTCTTAATGACCTCTTATAAACATTGTTTTAACCTTATCCTATATAATAGGATGTTACATTATTGGTCAAACAATAAAGTATAATAAAAGATGGAAGTCATTTCATTTCATTAATTGTTTTAAATGAATAATAATGGAGGCATTTGCGAGGTGCTATTATTTCTGTTGGTGTTTACTTTATAATGGTTTCATCATTAGTTTGCTTTGCTTCTGGTTCGTCTGAATATATGTTGAATCTGTATACAATTGGTAACTATAACGTTAACTTTTTTCTCATACTTGTTTTACTATTTATGTTACCTATTTACTTAAATATACTTTTTTCCTACTTTTTTTAACTATTTATGTTACCTCTTTATTTAAATATACTTCCACGTTTATCCGATGTACTACAAATATATAATAAACAATTTATAGATATTATCCATATCTGCATGTTTGTTTCTTTCTACTTAAAGCCACTTCACAGTTACACGTAACTGGTCACTGCAACTAGAAACAATCGAAATCCAAATGATTTGTTTGTACTTTAAATATGTAATACAAAACATCAGAAATTTAGTGAGAAAGGAATTACATGGATGAAGAAACTGGAACCACTAAATAGGTAATCTTATAAAGCTTCAAATATATTTACTTAAAGTTCGCATAAAAAAGATAAAGATTTTATAAATAGATTATATAATGCATAATTTCTTTGTGCTAAAATTTATAGTCTATAACGTACAAAACCTAAAGCCCCAAGGAATCAGATTGTTGTGTTAAAATCAAGTCGAGGCTTCTTAGCCAGCAACGATAGGGATGGAATGGTATCATTACAACGAGGGCATTTAAGATTATTCTTCAAAGCCATAACCGACATACAACAACCAGGACACCAAGCAGCAAACATGGTCCGTCTGCCATCCATTTCATTTCCTTGCACTAGTTTATGTTGTTCCTGTCCTTGGTTATGGTCTACCAAGGATGTTTATGGAGATGAAGATGATCGTCTTTTAAAGTAGGGTTGTTTTCAAAGCTAATTTGACCTTATCAAGAGTACAGAGGCTCTGTAAAGGGTTTGGACTATAAGTTGAAGGTCCTTGGAGTTTCAATTCCAAGGAGATTTCTTCCACACATGTATGTGTTGAGAAGTTGTTTAAATAAGACACGTCTATGTTTTGTAGTTAAGATATTCTCATCATGACATGATGATCGTCGGTATTATTCTCCTTCACATGCACCATAGATGTTGGTAATGATAAGGAATGCATCGATGGATTAAAGTTCTGTCACAAGGTGCAAAGCTTACATTAATGTAGGGAGAAAAGTTTAAACTTGTTAAAAGAAATTTAAAAAGGAAAAAGCAAAAACGATAGATATTGGAACTAAAGCACTAAATTTAAGGAATGTTTCATCTTTGATTTAAGATTGTCATTCTACTTTATGTTAACAAAATAATTTTGAAACCGAAAAGAAAAGGCAAAAGATTCATGAGCAAAACAAGATAACTGTAGCAACAAACTATTCAATAACAAAAGAAAGGAGAAAAAGAAAAGAAATTGAAACAAAAGTCACAAATTTATAGCCAATAAGAAAAAAGAAAGATTGGAAGTTGAACAAATATCACCTTCAACTTCAAGTGAGGAAGCGAGATAGTCTGTAAATCATTACGAACAATAATTTTTGATAACTCTCCAAGCAAGTCCTTGGTCGCTGGTATTTCTAAATCGCTATTGTTAACCATTGAGCTCACATTAGCTACTAAGGTTTTCTTAGCTAATGGTTTTATTGCTGATGAAGAGAGATGTAGTTCTTGATTATAATGAAATTTCTAAGATAAAGATAGAGATAGAGAGAGAGAGAGAGAGAGATAAAGGAAATGGGCGGTGGAATGACTAAATCTACCTAAACAAAAAGTCTGTAGTATTAGTAAACACATTCTTCTTATTTGGAGGACTTTTGATAGAAACATAACTTCTTTTTGATCATTTAATTACTTGGAACAAGAGAAGAGGAGGATATGATGTACACGTGCTTGTTGGATGTCTTTTTGATCATTTAATTCCTTAGTATGAGAGAAGGGGAGGATATGATGTACATTGCTTGTTGGATGCGTTGAGAGTTGTTGGAACTACAAATTTTAGATTAATAAACGACGAAAATTTAAATGTAGTCAGCTGCGTCAAGTTATCATATTCTCTTTACTGTTTTTCTTTAATGAGCGACATCTGGTTTGATTTCCTAATGTTAGCTATCGTTCTTTATGTCCATCAAGCTCTCATGTTTAATAAATAACGAGTAGTAACTTTCTGTGGATTGCTTAAAGCTTTTGTATCTTCTAACTGCTACCAAAGTAAATACGTCATCATTGTTTCATTTCATTTGTGAAGGTGGCAACTATTTCATGTCATTAACTCCCTTAAATGAATGAAGGCATCGAAGTGTGCATGATTATTATTTCATTTCATCTGGGAAGATGTTAATTATTTCATTTTATTAAGTTTTCATTGTTGGCCTGGTATAACTTTTTATGATCTGGGAAGGTGGAAGTCATTTCATTTCATTAACTCCCTTAAAAGAGTGTAAAATGTGTATTAAAAGATATGAAAATTGCAACTAAAAAATGGAGTTATAAGACAAGTACTCAAGGTTCACAGTCTCTACATCAGCCAAAAATAAAATATTTATTCCTTTATACAATCAAAAAAGTTCATATTTGGTTTCTCTCAAACACCACTACGCTCTTAATTGATAGATGTCTTGCATAAAATTTTTATTTTATAGGCAGAATCAAAATGCAAATCCCTTGAGAAAGAAGCAAACATATAAAATCCTTTACCTCTCCAAGAATCTAGTTCTTCTTCGACCAAATACTATCATCCCCTTAGATATTGTCTCCTGTTTGTTCATGTCTGTAGGATCAGAAAGCATGAACCGAGATTAACAATACTTTCATAATTCATTCTATCATACATTTAGATTGCCATACAGTACATTCCATGTTAAATGTCCAACATAAATAGCACTAAAGATAAAAGATTACTGAATTGAACACGATCAGTAGGAAAAAAAACTAAAATGAAAAATTGAACGAGGATCAAGACAATCAGACAACAGAAAACTATGACCGATGAAATTGAGTTTATCTCAAAACAAAAAAGGAAAAAAACATATCAAGAAGATATGGCAAGACAATTAGTTCAAATGTTGCTAAGTAAATAAACTCAAACATATTAGACCCATAATAATGAACAACGTAGCCTATATATAACTAACCTGGAAAGTACACAATTAATGGTTTTACACTCACCAAGTAAATCAAAATCAACTAAATAGCCTAACACAAGAGTAGCAACGAGTTAGCTCTTGATCAACTGCTCACAGATTATAGAAAAAGAGACAAACCTACTACATCACAAGTGGATCTTGGGAAGACAACCGCAGTGTTTGGTGTAACACAGTACTTCTTTCAATTCGTAACTTTAACCTAAAATTAATCTCAGCCCAAAATCATCAATATCAGAAAAATTACAAACAAAAAATAATTTGGAATAAATTTGAATATCTAAGAATGGAGCATGTTGCAAACCTATGATGTTAGGTGTTATTTGTTGAATTCATAATGCAGTTGAAAAAAATATTGAATTAGGCTAAAAAATCTTGATCCAAGTCTTTGTGAAATTAATAATACATGGGCAAATAAAATAAAAGATTATATGAGTTCTTAATGCTAACATCTAATAATCACAAAGCCATATTACTAAGCTGAAGTAAGCAAAGAGATGGAAACCTGATTTTCTGAAACAACTTTCAAAAAACTTGGTTTTCATTTTCAATGCAAGAAGCTTCTCTCTGATTTCAACATTTCCTTCACATCATCAATTTCCTGTGAACAATAAAAAACATAAGACAAGGTACATATAACATCAATGTGGCATTTTACTTCTCCACATTGTCATAATCTTTTCCCATGGTGGGAACAAATTGTTTTACTTATAAGCTCAGTGATGATTGATTGGGTCCTTGCCTAGGAGCTCCTCCAGAATCATTTGAGGATTCTGCTCGCTGGGAGCTATCCAGAAGATTTCCAACTCTTCTTTCAATTTCTGTAGACTTTCGAATATGCACAAAGGTCTGAATGAGAAACTGTTAAAAAATAATATAATTATTAACCACTTGTTTTACCTTTTTTTATGATGAACCATGGCGCTCATCAAGATCTGCCCTATGATTAGACAGCGGAACTTTGCTAACCACAAGAGTGTGCTACCATTCTCATCTTCAACCCTATCTTCTGGTGCATCATTCACTTCCTCACTTAACACTGTAATCTCAACTGATTTTGTTGCATCAATTGGATCATCATCATCTTTTGTTTGAGTTGTACGACATTAATAATAGAACTTGCTACAAATACAGAAAACGGAATGAAAACAATAACAAAACTTGTTGAAAAAGAATATGATGCAACCTCAACCATCTCCTACGAGAACTCCTGTGTCTTTTATAGATCGTTGTTGGGTGTGGATTTTGGCCAAAACCATGACATATGATGGTAGAGGTGATGATCTGGGTTTGGGAGACGGAGAAAGAAAGATCCATCACATATGATGGTGGGGGCAACAATGCCGCGACAGATGCTAGATTTGAGACTTGAAAGAGGGAGATCATTTTTTAGTTGTACGACAACAATAATAGAACTTGCTACATATACAAAAAACATAATGAAAACAATAACAGAACTTGTTGAAAAAGACTATGATGCTACCTTAACCCTCTCCTACAAGAACTCCTGTGTCTTTTGTAGATCATTGTCGGGCGTGGATTTTGGGCAGAACCATGACATATGATGGTAGAGGTCATGATTTGGGTTTAAGAGAGGGAGAAAGAAAGATCAATCACATATGATGGTAGAGGCGACAATGCCAAAGGTGGTGTTGCGAGTTTTTGGTTTCTCAAATAATAAATGAAGCTCTGACAATCAGAAGAGATTGGAGAGTGAAGTAAGAAGAAAAAGACGACAGCCATTGGATGAATTGAATGGTTGGATTTAAATTCTTCATCGTCATCCATTCATGCTTAGCATATAGTAGTTAAAAAGTGAACAATAAATAATTATAAATTTAGTATATAATAAATATTAAATAATATTAAAGTTGCTCCTTTACCACCATGAAGTCACACGTTTAAATCACAAAAACAGTTTCTATAAAAAGAGAAGGATGTGTATAATATGACTCTTCTCAAACTTTTGCAAAGCGGAGAATCTTGTACACCAAATTAAATTTTAAGAAAGTAATCAATCTTAATCATCAAAAAATAAAATTTAATTAAAAATAACACTGTTAAATAAAAACTAATAATCATATTATAAAATTAATTAATTTATAAATTAATAAAAACTGACCTTTTTATTAATAGGAACTATTAAGGTAAATTAAATCGAAACTTTTTTACAAATGAATAGGATGGAACAATTAAATTTTTTAATCATTTGTTTATATTTTAATTTCTGAATTAATTGAGCATTAATTCAAATTAAATTGATATTTTTATTTATTTTAATTAATTAATC
>JAOSBN010052642.1:0-14451 GCA_027563595.1 Erythroxylum suave | reverse complement strand
CATTTGATCATTGTTTGAGTTTTCACTTTTCATTTCCCAAAAATCCAAAAATACCCTTTTTATACACTTTTCTTTCATTTAGTTCAATTTATTTAGTTTAATAAAAATAATCCAAAACCCCACTCTTAACTAATTTAGTTTACATTTCATGACAATTAGGCTAGCTTAGATCATTTGCTCTAGGTTCTGATTAAGTGAGACGACCCGGGGTTGCACTTTATATTGCAATCCTTGGAATTAAATTTTTTGATTCGGTTTCCAAGGGAGTGATCCAAAGACTCAACCGCACACCTATCAGTAAGTAAAAGTAAAGTAAAAAGTATTTATGTCGACAAATACAACTAATATTTATAGTCTAAATCTAAAATGGTCTTCTTGAAAAAACTGCTTATAGAATCTTCTTAGATTTGTTATTACTTGAGTCCTGTAACTAACTTCAACTAACTAACTGGCGTTGTAGATTATTCTTCAATTATATCATTTTGATTTGATTTGTATGCTTCGTCTGGTGTCTTCGCTTTATCTAGTGACTTCGTCTAATCGTTTCGTCTTATTCAGCTTTTACTTGAATATCGTCTTGATTTTATGATTTGTACCACTTATATTTATCTGCGCACTTAATAAAATCATCAAAATAGTTCACACTTCTATTATTATTATTATTATTTGACTTTTATCAAAATCTATAGAAGAAGTGAAGTCTTCTTAACTTAACAGGTGTCGTCTCCCTTGAAGGTGGAGGCTTAATTTTCTTTAAATAGTCCAAAAATCCTAGGTTTAATGAAGCCTCGTAGATTGCCTTAGATTACAATTCCCACATCCATGGGAATTTGCATGATTCCCATGAGCATGGAAATTGGTCACAGACACTCCTCATTTCTTCTGTAATTCCCATGTCTGGTAGGAATTTGCATGATTCCCACAAATATGGGAATTGGGCACATAACCACTCTTCTTATCTTCTCTTCTTTGATCTTTTATTCAACCTCTAAGTTGCTCCCTCTTCTTTCCTACAAAATAATAGTCAATTCCTACCCTCAACTAGCATCAAACACACAAGAACAACAATGAAAATCAAACTTAGTGAAAACATATAAAATAAACCCTAAACTAGAATAATAAAGAAAAATTATACTGGAAAACATATTCCAAAATTCCTTTAGAAACATTACCTGATGCACACCTATCAACATCTCTACACTTGAGTCTTTGGTTGTCCTCAAGAAAAATAAATACAACCAATCAATTCTACCACTTCATTTTCACAAAGATCAAAGCACATAATCCCTCAAATTCAAGCCAACTCAAATATCAAGGTAATGCACATATCATGACTACTTTTTCATTAGTGTACATAAGCAAACTCATAATTGGCGCAATCACTCAAAGATAAGTAAAGATGCAAAATGAATCTTCCTCATGGTTTTTATTCATTTCGCTAAAGTGTTTAAGGGTTAGTGTCTCGCTCAAACTTCCTATAGGAAACTTCACCACCATAGGCTTGCTAATACACCAATTCTCCTCGACAATGATTGCATGCATAAATAGATCGAAAGGACTTGTTTAGGGTTGTAATATGGTAAAGGTTAAGGTGGGTCAAAAGAGGGGAAAGAGGGTTAAGCACAAACATTAGTAAAGTAAAAAGCGATAAAATTAGGATAATCAAAATATACTCTGAGATATACCAATATAACTAATATTCTGCACTTATTGATGCTACTCACTTGTTCTTCCTTTTTCTTTTCTTTTCTTTTTTTCATTTTTCATTTTTTATACATGGAAGAACTATGAATCAAAACTAGCACTCTATACAATGTCCTCCATAGGTAGAAATATACTCAACTTAGCTTGGTAAAAATTTCACACAATCCCAACTAAAGTTTACTTAATACTCTACTAAGCTTGTGAAAAGGGTAGGATAATGGCGTTTAAAGTTTAAAATTTTGGGTGTTTTTAGAAACAAAAGGTTAAGGCTTGACAGAGGTAGCAAGTGGTAATTAACAGGTAGGTCATTTAAGCCAAGGGTTAATACAAAAATGGCCTAGATCATCTCTATTAAACATGCATCCAATAGACTCAAAATAATTCAAAGCAAGTTCTGAAGGTAGTAACCTATAGAAGTAATACTCAACAAGGATGTGAAATGACTATAGATGAAGTCATATGGCTCAATCCTCACTTTGGCTTAATTGAAAACTCATCATGCATCTTTACGCTACCTCATTATTCAAATGTCAATTTGTGACTAAGCTTATGTAACCAACTGCTTTTCATCACTCTATATGGTTCACTTTCTACTCAAGTAGCCTAACCCAAGTTCAAGCATGCATTCAATCTAATTCCAACTAACATGACAGAATCTTATGGCAATATTTATCATAGTGACTCAAATCCAGTTCCATTGCTAACACAAAGCACCGTTACTGACACAGAGCACATATAATATGCTTAAACATGCATCCTATTCAACATTTTTTTTAGAAAAATACAAGTCAAAAATTTGATGCCACCTCCCCACACTTAAAGATCACATTGTCCTCAATGTAATGAGTTAACTCCCAAGTGAGTGAAAATGGCATCAAACTAAATAACAATGAAAACAACACAAACAAAAGAAATTTAATCAACCGAATGATATCAAACCCTTCGAAAGAAAAATGAATTTAACCAAAATTAAAGAAATTAAAATTAAAACAAGATATAGCACACACAAATGATAAGAAAACCAAATAAACATGAAACGACTTACAATTATATAAATGAAACCAAAAACAAAAAAGTTAAAGGGTAAGAAAAGCTTATTCAGATGATGGTGGTGACAGTGATGGTGTAGGAGCTTCAAATTTGTTCCTCCTGAAGAAGTTGAAGAGCCTCTTCTTCAAACTACACTACTCCTTAGGTATTGTTTGCATTTGTCTGCTGAGATCATTTAATTGAGATGTCATCCATTGCTTGTTAGAGGCTATTTCTTCAAGGGTTTGTTGGAGTTAGTTAACCTTTGTTGATGTGCTTGGTTCTGCTACTGCTACTTCCTCTGGATCCTGAGCTCTTCAAGATGTGGAAGGTCGAGACATGGCTATAGTAATAATTCTCCTGTTTCTCACTGTACCATGCACATGAGGATTATAGAGTTCTATATAATGAACCTCCACCATCTTGAGACGCCTGAAAAATGATATGTTAAACATATCGTGTGGCATTATACGCACCTCTTCCAAATTAATAAAAACGAGCTAAAGTAGTAACAATATGCCCTTTTCCAAAGTATGAACTCTTTTTATTGACAACACTAATGATTGATCTAAAAATTCTAAAGGATGTGTTGATTCTAACCTTCTGATCCATGCAGTATAAGAAAAAAAGTTCTTTAGCCGAACATTTGCTACTTTCAGTTTTATTGAATATTGATAAACATATGAATTTATACAACAACAAATGTTCGGCACTACATATTAAAGCATTCAGTGCATTACGTGAATCAAAACTATCTTCCCCCATTAAAATTTTCCAATAGGCATCCACATCAAAATCATTATGATCATCTAAAACTTTTGAGTTTTGGAAATCGAAAAGATGACGCATGACATTATAGTCATAGGGTGAATATTCATGTCACATTGAATGAACCTATTCCACCCAATGTTTTCAGCTAGTTGCTCAATCCTTGTCCTCACTCCTATGTTCTCTAACAATTCAAAATCGAAATACCAAGGAGTGATTATTCCCCTATTCTTAAAATCGCGAAAGTGCGTATCTTCATCTTCTCAGTAAATCAGGAAGGGAGATTAGTAAGTTGCCACCAAATCACTTTTTCATTCACTGGAAACTTGACGGTGCACTTTGTCACCTAGTTTCTGAGCCATCATTTTCTTCGGTGCCATTGTTATAGAAAAACCTACAAGAATAAGAGAGAGAAAGTGAGATTCAAGCTTTGGAGAGAGAAAATAAAAACTTACCTAAATCCTTGTTGTTTGGAAAGATTCATGCATGGAAAGATCAAAAGAATGTAAGAATAATTAAAGAATGGAAGAAAATACTAAGAATCTAGAGGGAGATTGAAGAGTTTTTGAGAGTGGGAGGAGAGAAATACATGGGTTGAAGAGAGAGAGTGATAAAATTTAAAGATAGTGTTCGAGAAGAAATGGGAGGGAAACTTTCCGTGTAGCATGGGAATCCCTACTGTTCCCATGAGCATGAGATTCCTCTCCAAAAACTTTTCTAGAGAGAATTCCCACATCCGTGGGAATCACCACAATTCCCACGGATGTGGGTTTTCTCTCCAAATACTTTTTGGAGAAATTTCCTACATTTGTAGGAATCACTTCAATTCCCACAAATGTGGGAATTGGTGATCCTCATAATTTCAAACCTTCTTCCAAACTTATATGTACTCTCTATGCTCCTAAAACCTACAAGCAAATCAAGATAATATCATTAACAAGAAACTTGAGAAGAAAACATATTGAAATCCAAACAAAATCACATAAACATTAATCACATCCAATTAAAACATGATCATAACTGAAGAACTCAGACAAAAACTAGATGAAGACAATACAAAAGAAATTAAACATGCAAAGTTAAGGTCATTAGCTTGACTATTCAACATATACTAATGAAAAAAAGGAAGATAAGAGAGAGATTACTTCGCTTGCTTGTGGATATATCCCACGATAACATGGTTTACAGTGGTGCCCATTGATCTTGAATGTTTCCCCATTGTCATTTTCCAGCTCCACAACTCCATGGGGGAACACTTGAAGAATTTTAAAAGGCTCACTTCATCTTGACTCGACTTTTCTAGAAAATAGTCAAAGTCTTGAGTTAAACAGAAGTACTAAATCCCCACTCTTGAATTCCTTCTTTTTGATATGGTCATTATGCCACTTCTTAGCCCTTTCTTTATATAACTTGGCATTTTCATAAGCATCATACCTTAATTCATCCAACTCGTCGAGGTGTAATAATCAGTTTTCTCCTTCCAGCTTCCAATTCATATTCAATTTCTTTATTGCCCAATATTCTCTATGCTCCAATTCTAATGGTAAATGACGTGCGTTACCATATATAAGCTGATATGGTGTTAAGCCTATGGGGGTCTTGAAAGCTGTTCTATAAGCTCACAATGCATCATCCAGTTTCAATGACCAATCTTCTTGAATTGTTCACTGTCTTCTCCAAAATCTTTTTCAGCTCGCTATTTACCACCTTCACTTGACCACTGGTTTGGGGATGGTACAGGTAGCCACTCTATGATGTATGTTGTATCTTCTAAGAAGATTTTCAGATGGTTTGTTGTTAAAGTGACTCCCCTATCACTTATGATTGCTCTAGGCACCCCAAATCTAGTAAAATTCTTCTTGATGAAAATTTGAACCATCTTGTTATTGTTCGTTGGAGCGGCAACTACTTCGACCCATCTAGACATATAATTAACTCCAACCAAGATGTAGGTATTGCCTTCAGAGGGTGGGAATGGTCCCATAAAGTCCAAACGTCATACTTCAAATATCTCCACCTCCATTATGTTCAAAAGCAACATTTCATCTCTCTTTAATATGGTGCCAACTCTTTGACATCTATCAAACTTGAACACAAAATCTCGAACATGCTTAAACAAAGTTAGCTAATAAAATCCACACTCCAAAATTCATAAAGCAATCTATTTAGCTCCATAATGCCCTGTATACGGTGAGTTATGACATTGAGTTAAAATCTTAGGCATTTCATATTTGGGATCACACCTGCGAATTAAATTGTTAGCATAGATCTTATAGAGTACAGGTTCATCCCAAATATAGTGAGCACATTGAAATAGGAAACGTTTCCTTTGTTGATATGATAAATAGGATGGAAGAATACCACATGAGAGGTAGTTTGCAATATCTGCAAACCAGGGAAGGAAAGGGTTATCTACCATCATCAAAGTCTTGTTAGGAAAGCTTTCCTTAATTTCCTCTTTCTCTTTATGATATCCAACTTTAAGCCTCGATAAGTGATCCGTTACGTCATTTTTTGCTTCTTTCTTGTCTTTGATTTCAATATCGAACTCCTAGAGTAGGAATGCCCACCGAATATGACTAGTTTTGGCATCCTTCTTGGTGAAAAGGTAACATAATGTTGCATGATCTGTAAACATAATAACTTGTGAGCTTAACAAATAAGAACAAAACTTTTTACAAGCAAATACCACCGCAAGCAATTCTTTTTCGGTAGTTTTGTAATTCAATTGTGCTCCCATTAACGTCTTGCTTGCATAATAGATGATATGCAATCTCTCCTCCTCCTGCTGACCTAGTACACACCCAACAACATGGTCACTTGCATCACACATAATCTTAAATGGAAGAGACCAAGCTAGCAATATGAATGCCTTCTTCAACCTATTAAAAGCATTCAAACAATCATCATAAAAAATAAAAGGCACATCTTTTAACAATAGATGAGTTAGAGGTTTTGCAATAAGGGAAAAATCTTTAATGAACCGTCGATAGAACCCTGTATGACCAAGCTCGAACACCCTTGATGTTGAAGGGAGGTGGTAACTTTTCAACTACTTCTGTCTTAACTCTATCCACTTTAATCCCTTTATATGAAATATTATAGCCTAATACGATTCCCTCTTGGACCATGAAATGACATTTTTCCCAATTTAAAACCAAATGTGACTCCTCACATCTCTAGAGAACATTGTCTAAGTTTAGCAAACAATGATCAAAAGATTCCCCAAAGAAAGAAAAATCATCCATAAATTCCTTTATAAAATTTTCATTCATGTCTGCAAATATGGCCATTATACACCTTTGAAATGTAGCACGTGCCTTACATAAACTGAAAGGCATCCTCTGATATGCTGATCGGCTGTGTGGTTGAGTCTTTGAATCACTCCCTTGGAAACCGAATCAAAAAAATAAAAAAATTTAATTCTAAGGATTGCAATATAGAGTACAACCTTGGGTCGTCTCACTTAATTGGAACCTAGAGTAAATGATCTCAGCTAGCCTAATTGTCAGGAAATGCAAACTAAATTAATTAAGAATGGGGTTTTGGATTGTTTTGTTTAAACTAAATGACTTGAACTAAATGAAAGCAAAGTGTGTAAAAAGGTATTTTTGGATTTTTGGGAAATGAAAAGTGAAAACTCAAACAATGATCGAATGTGATAAAATCCTTTTGGAAATGAGCTTTGGCTATCATGGTTCTAAACAAATCTTTGGGAGTGAAATTGACTAAATTTATGAATGATAAATCTTAAAGAACTCTTTAAGTATAGGGTTTTAATCAATGAACTCCATTTCTTAAAACCTTGTTGAATGCATGTTAGTGTGTGTAATGGGCAAGTTAATGCAAGTGGTCAATTTGGATCAAGCATAATCTCCATATCATACACAACTAGGCAGATAAAAGAGCATTAACACATTCACCAAAAAGACATATATGAAACTTCATATATTGAGCATCCAAGTTCTACATAAACTAGTCCATAACACAGTGCATTGTTCAACTCTTGATTAAACTCTAATCAAGAAAAATCTAACTACAAGGCATAAATCCTAACTTAGGAGTTTATAACAATGTAATCAAATATGACAATGTAAAACAACTCCCTTTTGAAGCCCATCGAACTTAATCCATTGCTACATCTTTAAGAGGAAATGGTGTTTAGCCAAGCATCACTCCGGAAGCACTCACTACTGTAAACACACCGACAACATCCATGGCAGCAACAACCAGATGAGAGCGACGATGAGAAGTAAAGAAAATCAGTGATGGATGAAGGTCAAGAGTGAGATATGAAGTGCCTGTGTTGGCTCTCCCGAATGTATTTATGTCGAGTCTTCTCCCCGAATAACCTAATTTCGCATGTTTTTAAATGTAGGGTCGCGGGTTGGGTCGAAACAGTAAGAGATTTTTCCCAAATATGGTTGGGTTTTTGACGTTCTGCCATGGCGATAGGCAAGCTCGCCGCGCGTTGCGTCTTTCCTGGATCCTTCGCCGTGGCGAGAAAATTAATCTTCGTTATGGCAAACTTTTCCCGAAAGCTTCGCCTGATTCTTAGTTCTTCACCTCAGCGACAGATGGTCTCGCCACAACGAACTTTTCTCGAAGGCAATCTCCTATTGACTTCAATTCAGCATGTTGACTACCTTCTCCTTAAGTATCCTACAATAAAAAATAGCAATTTGCAGTATCAATTGTTCTTAGAAAACTTAAGAGATGCAGTTAATACCAATTGTGACAATTTTTAATATCAAATTGCATAAAATAAAAGTGCACACTCAAGAATTAATTTAAGCACAAAATCAAGAATTAGGAGTCCAAAAGCATAGTAAAGGCCATAAAAGTGTTGCCAATTTAGATAATAAACTTGGGCTCATTCATATGCAAAAGTTCCATATGGACATGTAAAAGTGGTCTTCTCTTGATCTTCCGGATATATAAATATTTGATTGTAACCTGAATATCCATGCAGAAAGTAATAAAAAGAATGACTAGCCACTCTCTCAATCATTTGGTCTACAAAAGGTAAAGGAAAATGATCCTTCTTGGTGGCCAAATTTAGCTTCCTATAGTCAATGCACACTTACTGACCTGTGACAGTCCTAGTCAAATTTGTTCCCTTTTTTCATTTTCTACCACCGTCATGCCAGTCTTCTTTGGCACACACTGTACTGGACTCATCTAGTCACTATCCGAAATGGGGTAAATTATTCCTGTATGTAGAAATTTGACCACTTACTTCTTTACAACCTTTTGCATATTTAGATTTAACCTTCTCTTTCATTCTCTTACAGTTCTATAACCTTGTTCCAGGTTAATCATGTGCATCACCACATTGGGGCTAAAGCCCTGAATATCAAAAATTTGCCACCCTATAGCTCTAATCCTTTTCCTAATAGTCTCCACCACTTTCTCTTCTTGCTCACAGTTTAATTCATTGGAGATAATGATAGGTAAAGTGGGGTTCTTTCCTTAAAAGGTATATCTTAAATGGGAAGGTAAAAGTTTAAGCTCTAAAGTGGGAGGTTTAATGGTAGAAGGTGGTGGAGATGCTCTATCTCTCTTTAATTTTTCTAACTTAACTTCCTCATAAACATCCTCTTCCTTCGCACTTTCATCTTTGTGTACTCCATTCACCTCATCAACTCCTTCTTTAATTTCTTTCACCCACTTATCGACTACATCAATTTTCATACACACATTTCCATCCATTGGTTACTTCAAAGATTTTGTCATATTAAACTTAACTTGCTTACCACTAATTCTCAACAAAATTTTCTTTCATGAACATCAACTAATGCCCTACCAGTATTCATAAAGGACCTACCCAAAACTAATAGATTTATCTGCTTTAAAATCCACCACAAAAAAATCAATCTGAATTATAAATTTATCCACTTTTACCAATACGTCTTCCACAACTCCAAATGGCCTTTTTATTGATTGGTCCGTAAGCTGAATCAGCATGGAAGTCTGCTTAACCTCTCCTAATCTCAATTTCTTGAAAATAGATAAGGGCATCAAATTAATACTTGTACCTAAATCATATAAACATTTGGAAAATTCAAAATCGCCAACAACACATGGAATAGTAAAATTCCCTGGATCTTGCAATTTTGAAGGAATTTGACTTGAAGTAATAGAACTACAGTTCTCCTTTAATGTAATTGTCTGATTGCTTTCCTAAGTACGTTTGTGCGTGAGTATATCCTTCAAAAACTTCGCATACTTGGGCATGCACTCTAAAGCTTTGACCAATGATATAGTAATTTATAGTTTCTTCATTTTCTCTAAAAATTTGGGAAATTGGTTATCCACCTGATGTTGTTTCACTCTTTGTGGATATGGGAGTTTGGGCTTGTACGATAGTGTTGGTATATACTGCCTGCTCTCTCCCTTTTCTTCTTCTATCTCCATACTATTCTCTTTTACTTGGCCGTCCTTTTTCGCATTTGGTTCTTAAATTTGCTTGCCGCTCCGAACTATAATTACCTTGAGTTGTTCCTTTAGAATAACGTCATTATTGCTTGATAAGCGACCTATATTTTGAGAAAATAAAACATTAGTAAGTTGACGTACCTAGACTTCCAAGTTACGGATTAACGAGGCATGATTCTTCATAATTTGATCAAAATTTGCCTCCATCCTCTGTTGATTTTCCTCCTAGCTTTCATACATATTTTTCTGAAGCTCTGCTTGAATTGCCAGTTTGGAATTAAACATCTCCATAAACTTGTCCAACTTATTTTCCAATGCTTCAATTCGCTCTTACTGGAATCTTGACGGTCCTTGTAGTCTTTATTGGCCACCTACATTATTACTCTAAGAAAAAGTTGTGTGATTTTTCCAACCCAGATTATATATATTAGAATATGGTTTGTTACCTCGCTGCGGCTGGCATAAATAACTTACCTATTCGATCCTGCCAACTCCCAATAGAAATCATTCTGCTGAGCTGTGGTTGTTATCCCCATACAGCTCATATTGTCCTTGTACTGCTTTGACTACTGAGGTAGACACTCCTTGTATGTTGTTCAGCTACTTCGTTAGAGCTGTGATTTGAGCCTGCAAGGTAGTAATTGAGTCAACAGGTATCATATCTTTTTTGTTCCTTCTGTACTTGTCTGCTCCTCTTGCTCAACTACATGCAGTTGTTGCTTGATAACTCTTCCAACAGATCATGTGCTACTTCCACCGTCTTCCTCATTAGTGACCCTCCGACTACTACATCAATTGTGCCCCTTGTGCTCAAACTCACTCTATTGTAGAATGTTTGAAGTTGAAATTCCTTCAGGAGATTATGATATGGAAAACTCCTCTGAAGTTTTTTGAATCTCTCCTAAGCTTTGAAGAGAGATTCTTTGTCACTTTGCTAGAAAATTGTTATCTCCTTGATAATCCTCATCGTCTTTGTCAATGGAAAATATTTGGTGAGGAATGCTTGTGAAAGCTGCTCCTAAGTCGTGATTTGGCCTGAATTCAATGAATTACACCACACTTTAGCTCGATCCTTCAATGTGAATGAAAACAGTCTCAGCTTCACTACATCATCAGACATTCCATTGATTCTCCATGCTTGAACTACCGGTCTCGCCACTCCTTGAGGACTAAAACCTGGCCTTATGAAATACATCAATGTTCACTCTGGTCCTCCTTGCTCTCCTTCTTCAGCCATATCTTGATTTAAAAAATTTAGGTGCTTCACCCTTCTTATTTGTCTTTCGTGCTTTTTAATGTCGGGAAATTCGTCTTCTGTCACTTCTTTCATCTTTTTTGTGCTCCTTGTGTTCATGCAGCTATAATTAAACAAGAAAAAGTATCAAAAACTCTTAAATAAAAAATCTAAATCAAACTATATGTTCAACAATCAATCCTCGGCAACGACACCAAAAACTTGGTGAAGGTAAAGCCTATCTACTTGTTTTACGCTTAAAAATCATAAGTGAATGAATTGTGATGTATAGTTAAAAAGAGCAGATATCGATCCCATAGAGATTGATGCCTAGACACCATTTAATTTAGAAACCACTTTGTTTAAGAAACGAAATTGTTAATGAAAATAATTTGGAAAATTAAATTAAAATTAAAGTTAAAAGACTAACGCAAACAATGTCCAATTTTCCCTATTTTGTCTCCCTCCTATTTTATCGATTGAATTATGTCTCAAGATTTTCGACTGTACTAATTACCCTCTCTTCAGGTGTAACTATTTGTCCCTAATTGAATTAGTAGGAATCAATTGGACGATCTCTCAACCTACCCAATGACTTTACCGATTCAACTAGTTATTAAACTATCCTATAGGTGATCAATTGACTAGTTAAGATCTCTCTTCTAACTATTCAACTAACATGATGATTGCTGGTCTATAGGTTACCAACTCTTGTTGCACAATTCTACATGAATTTCATCTCACTCACTCTCTCAATTTGTTGCAAGATGACAACTAAAATCAACAATCAACAACAACAATTGCATTCAATTTAATAAAATTAGAGTTCTACAAAATAGTGCAAAAGCAATCTCTAAAATAAAATCAGCCTAAAATGGTCTCCATAACATCATCAACAATCAAATAACCATTTTTACAAAGAAAAGAAGAGGTTAAAACAACTATAAAAATTCAATAGAAAGACTATTTCTCTTCTCTGCCAAAATCTAGAATTTTGGTGTTGATGTTCTATTTTGCCCAATCTTAATGATGATCCTTGTCTTCAATCCTTCCTAAATGCTCCGAACATGTGTTCTTCACTCAAGAATGGGTTTCTACAGGTGGGTGTCATCCTCTTTGAAGATGGAGGCTTAATTCTCTTTAAATAGTCTAAAAAATCTAGGTTTAATGATGCCTCACGGATTGCCTGGGATTACAATTCCCACGTTCGTGGGAATTTGAATGATTCCCATGAGTGTGGGATGATTCCCACAAACGTGGGAATTGGGCACATAACCACTGTTTTTATCTTTTCTTCTTTGATCTTTTGTTCAACCTCTAAGTTGCTCCCTCTTCTTTCGTTCATAAAAATAGTCAATTCTTACCCTCAATTAGCATCAAACACACAAGAACAATGACGGAAACCAAACTTAATGAAAGCATGCAAAATAATTCCTAAACAAGAACAATAAACAACAATCATACTAGAAAACACATGCCAAATTCCTATAAAAACATAACCTAATGCACACCTATTAATAAGTAAAGGAGTTTATTTCAAGCGAATGATGAGTTTCAAATCATGATAGTAGTTGACTATTGGTAATGACACTATTAAATGAATCTGGAATCACATATGTTTTTAAAGAATAAAGTAGAATGTTACATTAATCTTAACACATACACCTTAGCATTTGTTTATTACGAACCACAATCTTGATGAGTGGTAAAATTATGTGCATTTTGTGATAATTCTTGATATGATCAGAATTGATTTTTATAGAGTATTGACCCAATTTTGGCATGTTGGAATTATTAATTGAAACATGCATTAGGGAACATTCACCTAAATAAAGAGTTTATAGTGATATCATCACTTCTAGATGTTTTACGAAGATTGATGATTAAACTGGCGCCAGTAGTTTGATGGACTATCTACCTATCAAGTCTTAACACCAAGATTAGATCTTATGTGTTAATCACCATGTAGAGTGAAATGAGAGAACTAGACGGAAAAACCAATATAAGGGCAAAATGGTAATTTTACCCTTTATTGTGCGGATGGCTATAATATGGTTCATAATAGAGTTTATGATTGGACATTGTATTAATAATTTTAAAACATAATTTGTCATAATTTTATGTAATTCAAAAGTGCAACCAATTGTCTTTAGTGGAATGACATTTGATTAATAAGTTGGAATTAATTCTAATGAGATTAAATTAATTCCGGGCTTATTAAAGCTTTATTTTTTTAATTCCAATTAGATTCCCCACTTGACTCCTTGGAAGGTTATCAAAGAAAATAAGAAAAATAAATGGAGGTTATCAGAAGGAAAGTGAGATAGTTTGGAGAGAAATGAACGAATTGGATTCGGGTCAATAATACTAGAACAATTTACTTAAGAGTTAATTAAATTAAGTCTTAAGCCTATAATTAAATGTTGGGCTTAAACTAATTAATTGATAATTATAAGCCTAAAGGAACTTTTAATATTAGGCTAGATTTTGATTTAATTAATTAGATTAATTGAATCAAAATCTTAATAAAAAAAAGAAGAAGAAGTAAAACTGAATTGTAGGATTCGGTAATGCTTTTCATTACATGTTTTAATGGCTGTTGTTTTAAAGAAACGTAAAAGAGCTACATCAATGACTTTGGTCATTAAATGAACTGGTTATTATTATCGATAATGTTCAAGGACTGTAGTGGAGGGGTCGGCATTTTGAAAAGAGAGAAACTTACATCACATTTTGACATTCTTTTGATTAAAGAAAGAAATGGAGTGGTGCTTTTTGATTACTGTCTTCACTCACTTCCAAAGCAAACCGATTATGCTTCTCTTCGTTAAAAGGTTTAATGGTTGGCTTTTAAATGAATGTCAGCTGTACAGTTTTTTGATGATAGCTAACGTCCAAGTGTTGGACTTGGAATGACATAATTCTTTTAGCATTTGATGCTAAATGTACGTGGGAGGTTTTTAGTCTCATTCACTCTCTCCTTCCATTTTCGGTGATAGCATAGAAAAACATATAGCTCTTTAGCATTCTTATGATTAAAAGAATTAAGGGTTGCGTTTTTGCTCTCTCTCCAAGCCCTCCAAACCATCGACAATAGCAAAGAAAATGAGAAGGTCTCATTGTTCTTCTTTGATCTAGCTGAATATAACATAGAAAAGACCTCCAATTTTCTTCTCCTTTCTCACAAAATGATTTTGATAACACTACAAGAAAAAAGAGGTTTAGCGACGGAAATTAGCGACGGAATAACCAAAAATTTCGTCGCTAATAATGTTGCC
>JAOSBN010052571.1:0-14456 GCA_027563595.1 Erythroxylum suave | reverse complement strand
GTTCATTTGTTTCTAACATTATTATTATTTGATTGTCATCAAAATTGATCATCGTAAAGTCCTCTTGACTTAACATATAGTAAGCCTAAGTTTTGACACTTACGTTTTAATGGGTCTTTAATGTGAAAGTGATATCACTTGATTTATCTATTTTATAATAATTTTAACATGTTTAAATACCAAAAAGAGGTCTAAATGTGTTCATGTTCAGCTGTTGACGATAGCAATTGCTTGTGTTATTGGGATGAGAATTGGTATTAAGTTATCTATGTGATATTATGCTTAAACTATTCATGTACTATAAATTTCAAACCTCATAAGTCTCTCATATTATGATTCTGTTAGCCTTTAAAAGGATACCTGATTACTTGTAAGATATAAAATCTTTAAAATTTAGAAATCTTATAATTAGTGATTATACTTTGATGCAAATTATCTTTAACTAGTAACTTTTATATACATAAAAGACATATCAATTTCTAAGATATTGTTCTGCTTCTTACTTTAATAAGAAATATAATCGATTACTTTAACAATTTTCAAAAAGAAGTATATAACCACCATAAATTATTAAACCTATATTCTTTGAATTATATTACAACTTAAGAGCTTTAAAATTCTAAGTATAGATCAATTAGGTACTATAATAGGAGTGTGATATTTTTTAAAATTCAATAAAATATTGTAAAATTAAATACATTGAGATCAAGAACTAAGCATATTTTGTAAAATGAAGATGGAAGTTTTTAGTTTTTTTGATACTGTAATCTAATTAATA
Source organism: Erythroxylum suave (assembly GCA_027563595.1). Taxonomy (NCBI): domain Eukaryota; kingdom Viridiplantae; phylum Streptophyta; class Magnoliopsida; order Malpighiales; family Erythroxylaceae; genus Erythroxylum; species Erythroxylum suave. The sequence goes on along the minus strand of JAOSBN010052571.1, from coordinate 13,678 downwards.
TATATTTTCATCAAATTGATAAGTAAAGATGTAAGACAACCTACACAATTATAGATAATTGGTTAGAGTTCTTAATTAATTAATTATTTGAATTTGTATGTGAAATTAGTTATTTTAAGCAATTTTAAAAAGTTATGAAATAATTAAAGTTTGAAAAAAATTGAATCTTAAGGTTAAAAGGACTGAAAACAAAGCATCTAAAATGTATCAAACCCTTTTAATTATCTTTTCTTGATTAACCAAGAAATTTCTCATCAAAAGTTACTGAAGCGATAACTTGGATAACTAAGAATTTTTATCAACTTGAAACTTGATTGACTAAATATTATGTTCTTTAAATTCCTAAAGCCTTTTTAGTTTTATTTATATTTTACTTCTTTTACTTTTAATTTTTACTTAGTTGGTATATGATATTGAATCATTTCATTTTAAGTAAAGAATACAAAGAAGAGTAAAAGAAGTAAGACTTATGGATCCTAAATAAATTACTAGTGTGAGAAGCAACAACACTCCTATTCTTTCATCATCGAAACCACTTTATAATCATTTCTTCTTAAACTACCACTAGTGTTCTTTTACCTTCTTTAACTTCTATAGCTCTTCACTTCTTAATCGTTCTTGCTTCTTAACAAGCTTCTCATTATGGTTTTCTTCTTTCACCACCCCTTCTTCTATATCTAATAGTGAAGGTTTCATCCCTTTAGTTAAGAAGGAAATGCTAGTCTTTCCCCCCCATATCTAACCCTGCACCTAGTTAGCTTTTCCTATTATTAGTAATCACTTTTCAAACCTTCCTAGTACCTGAATCTTTTGTGCAATAGAAAATGTCAAACTTAATTATTCCTAATAAATAAAGTGAAAATTCATTCCTAACTCTCATAACCTACCAACCTAAACCTTCGGCCTATACTTCCCTTTCTTAAATAAGCCCCTATCCTGCAACTATGACTCTAACTACTAGCCTTAGAATGACATAAAAATAGATTGTTAATGAGAATGGAGGTTACAATTTGGAGTTCTGCCCACCAAACAAATAGACAGGAGAAGAGTGGATTCCCCAGTTATACAAACATGGAAGAAAGGAGCTAGGAGCTGGAACTTAACACTTATGGGTTTATTCATGGACAAAAGACTTCCTTTCCTAATAAAAAGCAAATAGAGGTGCTCTTGTCAGAGGAGGACCTAATTCTCTTTAAATTTTCAACAAAGTCTAAGGCAAAAGGGGTAGTTGAGGTAGGCATATGGCATATGGTAAATCAACCCTATTTTTCTTTTAGGTAAATAAACCATGGTTGAAATTAGAGAATTTAAGGTAAGAAAAGATTCTATTATATGTGAATTTTCATAATATGCCTCTAGAGTATTAGATTACGATAGGCTTGATTATATTTGCAAGCCTTATAATCAAACCTATATGCATGGAAGAGAATATGAACATGAGGAGAAGAGAAAGATATGCTAGGATGTGTGTGAGTATGGAGCTAGGTAAATACTTACGACCATAAGGAGAACAGAAAGATATGCTCAGACGTGTGTGAGTATGGAGCTAGGAAAGGGCTTACCTAAGTAGATTCCAATCTTATGGATGACGAAGAAGGAGGAGATGATTGAAGATATAATAATGACGTCTTATTAATGGAGACAATCTTTAAAGCAACATAGTGTAAAGGGAGATTTTATGGAGTTGATGAAATTGGAAGCTAATAAGGTAAATAGCCAGGGAAGAGAAGGCAAGGAGGTTGTGACAGGAAATGATGCAGCAATAGGAGAGTAGAAGAATGAGGAAGCCTCAAATGACTTAATTAAATTTAAAAGGGAAGGTTATGGATAATCAAAGGGAAAAGAAAGCATAAAAGAATGAGAAGGGGGTGAAAGAGAGACAAAGAGAGCAATACAAGTTATAGGGGACATCTCTTTATAAGTTGAACAAATATCATCAACTATCACAGTTATGACAGGGATGGGGAACCATGAAATAATAGAAGAAAGATTTAAGAGTGACAATATAAGAACTTTTGGGAGGAAGAAGAAGTCTAAGGTACAACCAACTTGATAGGTCTATATTATAATATGTTTTCTTAAAGTTTAAATATGTTTTAAAATATTTTCTTAGATGATAATCATGTGTTTAGGACTCCGAATTGTGATTTTATGAGTGTTTATATGTTTTATTATGTTAGGGAAATGATTTGATCCTAATAGTTTCAAGGGTTGCTTGAAGTGTTTTTTTGCGAGTGGAGAAATGAAGAAAAGATGAAGGAGGAGAAGAATTCAGATGAGATCAAGGCATAAAATGGAATGATTGAAGCAAATTTGAGATATACGGTCATGTATAGGGACTATATAAGTCATTGTAAACGTGTGAAGTTTTGAAGAAATTGTTTATGCCCATGTAAACATCCACACCCATCCATATTGGCATACACGATTGTGTATGTGCCTGTGTAAGTTTTTACAACCAAGTGAAGTTGTAATTTAGAGAGAATTTTGAGATACATAGTCACTTACATGGTTGTGTAAGTGACCGTGTATATTCTAAAAAACCGATTTTTATTATAAAAGGATATTATGAAGGCTACACAAATAGGAGGTAGAATTTAGAGTTGACATAGACATCAAAAGAGGGAAGAAAAACAAAAAAAGCTACAAGTCACAAAAGAAGAAGATCAAAAATGGAAACATTAAGATCAATTCTAGTTTTCTAGATTTTCCAGATCAAGGCTTTAAGCTAATTTCATGCTTTTCTCTTCTTCTATTTAGTTGCTTTGTATGCTAAATCTGAATAGTTGTGTTTTAAACATAAATATGAATTGCTAAATCTATATTAGGGTTTTATTCTTGAATTGTTTCGTATATCTTTTACCTTATTGAATTCAATATATTACTGCTTTGTGATATTTTTTGTAAGCATATTTAATTTAAATCGAGAGATTGAATCAATATATTTATGTTAAGTTGCACAACAAGAGTTGGTACCTTAATGGACTTACAAATATTGGTTTAATAAGTAATTAAAGGAAGATCTTAATTGAGAGTTAATTATCCTTAGGATTGTTTTAAATCCAGTTAAGAAGTTTAGAGTAGTTTTAAGAAATTAAGAGATTGCGACACAGCTTTTATCAATTTCAATTTGTATTACTTGATTATATCTTGAGAAAGGGTAATCAAAACCTTTGGATATTTATCATCAAGAACTTTTGAATTAACAAGGTGGAGGGAAGACAAAACAAGGATAAAATAATCCTTATGCTTAAATCATTGAGTAACTTCAAATTCATTTTTATCTTTTATTTATTCAGTTATCAATTTTGTTAGTTTACTTTATTTTTAGTTAATTAAATATTGTCCTTTACCTTATTCAAAGTGTAAATCAAAATTTTGGGAGACTATATTCAATCCACATGGGATTCATATCAATTGCACTACAATATACAATTTGTATACTTATGATTTTACATAAAATAAGAAAAAAATGTTTTTCATGCTATTGTTGGGGATTACGATTTTAACATCTTATCTAATTTGAATTATTTTGATTTAAGTAGATTGATACTTTTTTCTTGTGTGATTGTAGGTGCATGAACATAATATCCACAAGGAGTTCAAGTAACATAAAGGATATACAAGCTGCCGAAATCACCAAGCAATAGAGGGAGATTCAAAAAGTAAGATGATAAAAAGTGATAGAAAGAACAATGGTAGAGGAACAAAATCAAGGAGAACAACAAAGTACCCTTATATCCTTTATGAGGTTAGGCTTCAATGTTAATCAAAAAAAGGCAACGAGACCTCCAGTGCAGACCAAAATGTTCAAAATCAAACTAGTACTTCTTAATATGCTTCAAACAAAAGTTTAATTTTATGGATTGGCCAATAAAGACCCTAATGCTCATTTGACCAACTTTATAGAGAGTTGTATCATGTTTAGCTAGAATGGATCATCAGAATATGTAGCTAAGAGTTTGTTTCATTTTATACTTAAAGACCAAGCATAGATATGGTTTAACTCTCTCAACCTAGAGAATGTCACAACTTTGTAGTAGTTGGTGTAAGCCTTTTTTGCCAAATACTCCCCTTTATCAAAGAACACTAGACTCATAAAGGAAATTACAAATTTCCAACAAAGTGGAGGGGAGTATTAATATGAACTATAAGAGTGATTCAGAGAGTTACAAAAAAGCAGCTCATATCATAACTTGACAAAGGAGTTAATTTTCCAAACATTCTATGATAGAGTGAATCTATCCACATAAGGCACCATAGGTGCAGTAGTTGGTGGCTTTTTAATGAGGAAAATGGTTGAGGCAACACATGATTTATTAGAAGAGATGGTAAACAATAATTGTCTGTAGATATCAGAAAGAAGTAAATAGCAACCAACCTGTAGAGATCAAAAAGGAGTGTTTGCTGTAGATTTAGTGGCAACATTGCAAGCTAAGATAAAAAACCTAGCTAAACAATCGAACAACTTGACAGCCACATTTTCTAACCCATTCAAGGTAATTCAGTATGGATATAAACTATGTGGACAAGAAAGCCTTGTTTTAGCTGATTACTTCTTAATGGGAAACACCAATATGGGGCAGATCAACTTTATAAGAGCAAGGTATAGTCGGGGAGGTAATAATCCTTACTTTAATACTTACAGTCTGAGGTGGAAAAACTATCATAATTTTATTTAGTTTACAATGCAGTAAACCTAATCGGAGCTTAACGCCCACCAAGATTTTAACAAGATAGGCTTAGTTCTTTAGAATCAAAGATGGATAAATTTATGGATATTTTGAATTACAAATTCACAAAGTAAAATGAGAACCAAAACAGGATGAAAACTAAGTTCGATCAAATTATGAAGAATTATGCCATCCATAATTTACACTTTTTTAATGGGCCAACTAACTAATACCTTTTCTATATGAAGTATGGGGAGTCTCCCAAACAACATGTAATCAAATCCAAGGGAGCAATTGAAAGTCATCACACTTAAGAGTGGGAAAGAGTTAAAATAACCTACTAAAAAGGAAGTTGAATCCCACTAAGGAGAAGACCAAGAGTGAAGAAGAGAAGAAAGAGGAAACCACTTATGTTCCTCCTCCTCCATAGACACCAAATATTCCATTCCCACAAAGGTTGTAGAAGAATTAAATGGATATGCAATTTGTAAAGTTTATGGAGAAGTTGAAGAAATTGCAAATTACCTTGCCCTTTGTGGATGTTTTGGAGAGCATACCCAAGGATGCAAAGTTTATTAGAGACATCTTATCAAACAAGTAGACTTGGGAGGATAACTAAACAGTCTCCATAATGAAGAGTTATAGCACCATAATTAACAACCACATGCCCTCAAAGTTAGATCTAGGGAGTTTTACCATACTATGTGTAGTTGGTAATTTAGAATTCTCTAAATGCTTATGTAAGTATTAATCTTATGCATTTGTCAATTTTTAGAAAACTAGGGCCAAGAGATATGAAGCCAACATCTATCCTATTGGCACACCAATCAATTAAGAAGCTAATTGGAATGGTAGAGGAGTGCTAGTCAGGATTGAAAATTTTATTATTTTAGTGGATTTCGTAATGTTATACTTTGAAGAGGATAGGAATTGTCCACTTATTCCTGACAGGTTGTTTATAAACATGGGAAGAGCTTTGATTGATTTCTATAAAGGGAAATTGTAACATCCCATTATCCCATAATCAGGGTTAGAACCCTAGGATGCTATATATGAGAGTTTATAGAGAATTTAGAAGTGCATTTATGCATGATATGGCATACACATACACGTGAATATCATTGTCACTCATGAAAACAATTGTACATGAATTCATTGACATTTTCTGGGTATAAGTGATTTTTAATGTGATTAAAATATGAATTATGAATTATTTGTCTTGAAAATTGAATTGGTGTGTATCAGAATTAAATTCACAATTTTGGAGACATTTCAAATATTTTGAAAATTATCAAAAATTTGAGGTAGTTTAGACTAAGAAGAATATAGAAATAAGAGACAAATGGAAGCGTGACTTTTGGTAATTTAGGTGAAGGATAAATGGACTCATTATGGATTGACAAATGGACCTATTAAGGTGTGACATGTGGATAAATAACTAAGGGAAAAATGATAGCATAACTAGTGGACAAATGTAACACATGCATTGGAGACATGTGTCAAGACATTAATGAGACACCTAATTTATGTTTTTAGGCAAGAGAGTTCTACAGCTCCTTTGTTGTTCACACTGAAAATCACTCACCACCAAAACTCCTTTCTGGTCCATCCATCACCGAAATACCATGCATGTTCACTCTTGTGTTTAGCTTTTGATTGATTTATCAACGACATACCTTGTAAAATAATTACTTCAGCTATTTGGGGTTTTCGATTATCATTCTCGTCCTCTCTTAACTTCTGAAATTTTTTTGAAGAGAGTGAAGCTTAAGACAAGTAAGTTATGTTGGATCAACTATGGTCCGTGAATCATATTACGGAGCGGAAGGGACCATAAAATTCTGGTCTTGTGCCTTGGTAAATAAAAATTTCATAATAAGAAGTATGCAGAATTGCCTATTGTAGCATGTAGATTACGTATCTTTCCAGATATCTTGACTCTACAGCTCGCGAACGTCCTCTACCGGTATCCACAAGAGGATGAACAATCTGGGCAGCGGCTAATGTGTGCTAGCACACCACTTACCTAATAAATTAGGCCCAAGAGAATAAGCCTAAATCACATCACTCTTTGTGTGCGATCCTGTAGGCTTATTTGATGTTGGCAATGGGCTTGCTCACACCTCAAGGCCCATAAGTCATAAGTGGCCTCTAGCAAGACATTATAACTACCCAAATCAAATGAGAATCAGTAATCCAATTTAATCTGTAACCATGGTTACAAACTCAGTCCCTTTGTAACACAATATCAAGATTAACAAACGACAAATGACATTGATGACTCCTCATCAATTCATTTGAGCATGGCCATGCATTTCTTCAGTCAAACTTGTCAAAAGGCCTAACTGATATCTCTCTCATTTAAGAGAGGTACAAATCCTATCTACGTCATTCACATCCCTCTACATTATTCATTTAATGTCCAACATAAGACTACTTGTTATCCGGTTAAAGGTAACTTATTTTAATGTCAAAACACTGAATTCCTCATGTAAGGAACTGTGATGACTTCAGGTCAAAGGACTAACGTCAAACCATATTGAGAATCACTAATGACATGATACCATGTAGTGTTCTCTTTGTGGGTCGGTCCAATATATGTTCTCTAACATATATCTATGTATCTGATTTGGTAACTCATATCCATGATCATTAAAACGTGATCATCAATCAAAACACATACTAGCCTTAATTCATTATCGTTCCATCAATAATGATCGACCAAGGATAGTTTAGAATAATATTATAATGCTTGTGGTTTTACTATCAAGTCACATATTTGATGACATAAGTCTAATACTATTCATGGAATGTAAATCACATTACATAAACAATATACATGCATATATAAAAGAATACCTCATAATTTATAAATGATAAGTCAAAATGTTAGTACAAAAAATCACTTATGACCATTGTCCTAGGGCATACTACTAACAAGTTATGTTGTAAGTTATTTGGTAGTGAAAATGACTTTCTATTAGGGTTTTAATGTTTGTAAATGGATGCATGCGTGAATGGTGTATATTTTCATGCTTGTGGATTGATGCATGCGTGAATGTATGGATGCATGTGTGGGTGGTGAAGGAAGAAGCAAATTCGTGATATGATTTACAAGGTGAAGGATTGTGATGATTGGAGTTAAATGAAGAGTAGGGAAATGCAGAACTTATAATATGTAAAAGTATGAATTAGGTTCTATTTTGGGTTGTGATTATTCATGAATTTGTGAATTGTGACTAGAGAATTCTGAACTAGAAATTTAGGATTAATTGAATCATCAACTTGAAAGGATAAAGAAATGATAGGATTTTGTCAATGAAGTGTTCTGGAGTATGTTATATGCAGTGTTTTTAATAAACATGCATCTGTATTTTGGACATAACTTGATCTGTAAATATCCAAATTGGATGGATTTTGATCTAGATTATACTAGAAATCTATGGCTAAAATTTTTATAAAGAAGTAGGATTTGAATTATGTCACTAAGGTTTTTGAATTTAGCTTGAAGTTGATCTCTGCCATAGGCATCAACACTAGCCTCTTCATAAATCATACCTTATATTTATCAAATAAACTGTATTGATGTAGGTCAAATCAGATAATTTTTTCTTTATAGAATTGTATATTATTCTTTTAGCTTTCTATTGGTATAAAGTTTGTAAATTTTGGATATCGGGATTGTGAGATATGGGTTTTACAAGTTAGAATGCACATCAGGGGTGCATGATGCACGATCATGTAATTGCCCTTTAATCATGGGAATGCATGATCATGCATTAGCCTTTCATTCAATGGATGCACGATCATGTACAAGCACGATTGTGCACTAACCTTTCAGTTATGGAATACACAATCATGCACATATACAATCATGCACTAGCCAAAATTTCGAATGTGCACAGTCTGTAGTATTTTGCGCATAACTCATGGAATACTGAACCACATTGTATGATTTATATTGTTTTTAAAACTTAAGACATAGAGGAACATTTGATTAGAAGAACTTATTGTCTAAAAACTTCAGTTTCTAAGTCAAAATATCCATACAAATCTGACCCAAAATCTGCCTGAGAAAGTCTAGAGAAAAATACAGGAAAAAGAATATGGGCAGCAATTTGTTTTCTTGTGGAAATGTTTTGATTATGCAATAGTTGAACTGATAAGGCTTGAAGATCCTTATCAAAGATCCTATTGACTTTTTGAAATCAGCTCATCTTATCAGCTTTTGAACGTTAACATTATCTCTTTTAATCCTTATTGAATTACCAATTGATATCTTCCTTGATACTTTTGTTATCTTTTATCTGAATTATTTTATCTCTTAGAATTTCCCTAAGTTTCTATAAAATTTTCCATTTAAAGCCTCCTTAGTTCTTGAATAAAGTAAGTAATATTTGTAGAAACCATTGGTCTTTTTAGCCAAAAATAGAAACTTGCTCCAATTCTTCTTATTTTTGACTGGGACCTTATCAATTGGTATCAGAGCCATATCCACCAACAAAGAAAGGATTGAAAACTCAAAAGCTAGCATTGGAGGACTCCAGGACAGCTTCAGCAGAATGGAGTTGGGGGTCACTGATAAGCTTCAACAACTAAAAAAGTAATCTCCAACAATTAACAAATACTTTGTTAATCAATTATGAAGTCTCCAAAAAAACACGTCAACCAAAGGTGGTAGAATGCAGCCACACCGCGATGAAGGGGATGAGAGAGCTGAAAGTGCAGCTATCTTCCTTCTATCTGGAAGGAGCAGCTAATCAGTGGTGGCAATGGCTTTACCCAGTCTGCAAGGATAAAGAGAATGAAATCACTTAGGCAGTGTTTGAAGAGGAGCTGTGGCTCCGGTTCGAGCCGACTAAAAGTGAAGATTTTGATGAAGCCTTATCTAGAATAAATCAAAAAGTGAAGATCTTGATGAAGTCTTATCTAGAGTAAACCAAAGGCTTTGGTGGGAACGTTTATCGGTGGAGTTAAATCTAAAATAGCGGACAAAATCACGATGTTTCAACCCAAGTCTTTGAAGGAAGCAGTTAACTTGGCCTGTATGAGAGAGGATCATCTGAATCGATAATGCTGATCTAACCAGTCTAGACAAAGTATGATCACTTAACCATACCTAGCGCTAGCAACTCCGTCGTCATAACCCACAACTTCGTCAACTTCTGCTACCAAACAAATCTTTTGGGATGAAATGCAGAAGCGTCGAACACAAGGATTATACTTTAACTGCGATGAGCAGTTCACCCTGAGCCACCCATATTGTAAACCCTAATTGCTATTACTAGAAGGTGACGAAGATGAAACTATATGGAAAAGTAACATCCTGAAACTTGAGGACAAGGTTCCAACAAAAGAGGGAGGCAATGATAAGGCTTGAAGATCCTTATCAAAGATCTTATCGACTTTTTGAAATTAGCTCATCTTATCAGTTTTTGAACGTTAGCATTATCTCTTTTAATCCTTATTGAATTACCAAATGTTATCTTTCTTTATCCTTTTATTATCTTTTATCTGAATCATTTTATCTCTTAGAATAGCCGCACGTTATTGTAAAATTTTTTATTTAAAGCCTCCTTAGTTTTGAATAAAGGAAGTAATATTTGCAGAAATCATTGGTCTTTCTAGTAAAAAATATAAACTTACTCTTCAATTCTTCTTGGTTATGACTGGGACCTTATCATGAACAAATCAATGCTAGGGTATTTCCATATGAGGTATTAAGGTTTAAATAAGAGTTTAAATGAATTTAGTTTTTGTTGAATGAAAGGATTAAGGTGAGTAAAGTGTAATTTTGGAGTTAAGAATGTTTATAAGGTGTTGTAAATTGTTTATAAAGTGTATTAAAGAAACATACCTAAGAATGTGTCATTGAACATGCTTGATACATGATACATTCATAAATGTATTTACGACTGATTATAGAGGAGCACATCAAGCTACTGCATCTAGACATTGCTGGGACTTCAATGCAATAAGCTAAAGGGAGCATTTGTGGGACAACTTAGATGATCTTCCTAGGATTGATTTATTCTGTTTAACTTCCAAATATTGAAATGTTTGTGATTTGTATATGAATTCTAGACTTTAATAGTCTAAAGAGTTTGATATTTGGGAATATATTAGAAGTGTTTTATTTGTATATGAAATTTGAATGATATTTGTTTGCAACTGATTTTTGAATACTCAATGAAAGTTGAATGTCGGACTGAGGTCCGATGAATATAAAATTATATCTGTGCATCATAAGTGAATTCTATTTATGGCATATTCTGTTATTTGATGCATTTCATAAAATACATGTTCAGATAAAGGCATTGTGATCAAAGTAGCTAGTTTGAAAGAGCTTTAAGCTCAAAATTCTACATATAATGGGCCAGTATCTGTATCTGTATCTAAAAGGCACTTAGTCATAACAAACAATAATGAATCTGGAGTCTCATAGGCATCTGCATTCGTATATTTATGATTATGAAATATATGCTTAAGAAATATTTTCTAAGGTTGTGATGTTAAAGTGATATGCTATGATAATGTGATTGATTGAGTTGCACAAGATTTGAAAGAATGTATGTGAAGTGTATGACATTCATTATGTCTTATTGTGATGGAAAAATGTTGTGAAATTGGTTTGTTGTATGATATTTGTGTATTTGCCAAGAGCGAGATCATCAATCATGGTTCACTCGTTAAGTTTGCAAAACTCATCAAAAAGTGCAACATGGCTTTTCAGGTACGGGACAGGAGACCTAGATTCCTAAAATTCTCTAGAAGAAAATTTTGGACTAAGATATGGCTCAAAGGTCTATCAGCTGGCATTTGAGGAGTTCTAGTTATTTCTATGTAGTTTATCTATGTCATATAAAACTTATGTATAAGAGTTGTAAACTTTCTCATGTTTGGTTATGTAAATATTGGTTTTTAATGACTACAATGTAAACTTTTATGAATGAATGGCATGAGGAGTTAAGATTTTTAAATATTGTGTATTCTTTATGATGTCAATTAAAAGATTAGGTTTGGTCCAACATACTATTGTCATAAGATATGTACTTAAATATCCTTTGGATGTTCGAGTATATACCCTATGGTAGTGGGATGTGACAGAAACTCATCCTTTGGATTAGTGACGAATAAGTGGAATTTAACATGAATAAAGTAATAAAGAATTTGAAGGAAAGCAACTCTTGCATAAAAATAGATATAATGGATGAGTGTAAAAAAGAGCAAGAGAAGAGCTATTAATAAGAATTGAATGATGATATGTGTATATCATAGTATGTTTTCTATAGGTTTAAGTGTGTTTTAAATCATTTTCTTAGATAATAAGTATGTGATTAGGACTTAAAACTTTGTTTTTGTTAGTGTTTTTTATGTCTTTTAATTGTTTAATTACTGTAAAGCAAAGATTTGATCTTAATTTTATATTTCAAGGGGTTTTTGATGTGTTTGTTAACGAGCGGAAATAAGAACATGGAAGAAAAGATGAATGAATTGAAGAAGAGGAGGATGCATGATCATGCAGCATTGCACTATCTTGCGTCAGAAGCATAGCAAAACAAGAGTCCATAATCCTGTATAGTGTTTTCCAGTAAACAAAATTCTTTTATTCTTGACGTTTCAGGGCTATTTTTGGAACTAGATTAAGTGGGGAAACCTTAGAAAGAAACATAAAAGCTTCAAGAAGTATTTGAGAATAAGAAACATAAAAAACAGGCTCCACATCAGAATTAAAGAGATCAAAGATGAGACATCAAGAGCATCTTTGATCTTCTAAAACTCAAGATCAAGAAACAAAATTGTTTTTCTTTCAATTCTCTTCATATGTTTTATTTTCTTGGATGTTGATTTAGATTGTTAGGAACATAATTATGGGTTTCTAAATCAATATTAGGGATTGTTTTTTATTTGTTTTGTTAAACCTTATTCTTATTGAATTCAATAGACATACCAATGCTTTGTGATATTTGTTATGTTTATACTTAATAAAAAATTGAGAGATTGAATCAAGTCATATGTTTTAAGGTGGACAATGAGAGTTAGTAACTTAATATAGCTGTAAATATCAAAATAATAAACAATTAAAGAGAGATCTTAATTATGAGTTAATTATCCTTAGGATTGCTTCAAATTCAGTTGAATAGTGAGGAACATTTTGTAAATCCAGAAGTTGTAATTCTATTATTATCAATTTCAATTAGGATTACTTAATAGATCTTGAGAGAGGGTAATCAAAACCTTAGGATACCTAGGATCAAGCATAATTGAATCAATAAGATAAAGGGAAGTCAAAACAAAGATAGAATAACTCGGTAAGTTTCCATCATTGATTATCTTTATTCTTATTGCTAGTTTAAATTATTCAATTATTTAGTTTTACTATATTATTTCAATTTTAGTTAATTATTTTAATTCAATTCATTTGATATTTTATTACCTTAGGCTAAGTGCACTCAATTTTTTAGGTAACTAATTATTCCTAGTGGAAATAATACCTTTGATACTAGAAGTTACAATTTGTATACTTACAGCATGGAAGTTTTTATATAAAACTGTCAACAATTTTTTAGGGCTATTGTTGGGGATTAAAGATGATTTTAATTCCTTTGATTTAAGGACTTGATACCTTATCTCATGTGATTGCAGGGGCATGAACACAAACATCACTCAAAGCTCAAGGAAATTAGAAGATACATCATTTCTAAACATCACAAAGCAAGAAAGAGAGATTTGACAACAAGGAATTACATGACCATCGGTGCAAGTGAATACTTTCGAGATCGAACCAAAACTGTTGAACTTGCTACAGACTAATGTACAATTTCACGATTTAACCAATGCGGATCCTAATGCTCTTCTAGCCAATTTATTAGAGATTGGTGATATGTTTCGGTACAATGGGTTATTGAAACATGTAGCCAAGATGAGACTGTTAGCCCCAAAACTTTTCTTTTTAATTAAGCAGCATTAGCTTAAATTGAGTAAATTAGATTAACATTAATTAA
>JAOSBN010052483.1:0-14460 GCA_027563595.1 Erythroxylum suave | reverse complement strand
AACAAATTCTAGAACAAACTTAGCTAAATGACAAAATAGCAAATAACGGAAAACAAAATATTTCAATATTCTCAACAGTTTAACATCAATTCTCAAAGTTGGGTTGGCTTGCTCAGCAGAATTTCCTAGAGAGCGGATAGATATTAGCAGTGCAGCTGCTGAATTACGACGAATCAAGGATAGTCTTGAAAGAACGGGACTAAGGAACACAGGAACTCACAGGGAGAGAAGGGAGTAAGAGAAGAAACCACAGCTCTCTCTGTGGCTTCCTTCTGTAAGTAGTCGTACATTTTCCACCTGTGAATATAACCAGGCGGAGATAATCTATGGTTTCTGGCGATGCTCTCAGTTTTTTTTTTTCATTCAAGAACATCGGTTTCACGAGCCTATATCTCAAATTTAATCACATGGAATTGCAAAATCTACTGCTAAGAATCGAAAGATTTGACATCCAATGCCTTCCTGACAAAGTTGGATTGATACAGGTTCGGAAACTTAATCACAAAGACGGAAATAATATACATAATGTCATTGATGATATAAATTATTTGAATTCAATTAAAAGTATACAAACATCTACGCGTCTTCTCTTTTTCCGAAATTTATATACAAGGATTCACTCCAAATTCAATCAACATAAATTGAATATATTAATTTTGAACCGAGTTAATTTAAATTCAATTTATCATTCCTACTCTTAATGAAATATTGAAATAAAATTTTTGTAAAATGTAAACATGCAAACAGTATCTTTTACAAAATATGAACATATTACTTTTCTTAATGTTGAGGTAGACAAGAAGCACCAGCAAATACTTTAATAGATTGTTCTAACATTCGAACAATTTAAATTAAATTTGTTAGTTTTGAATTTAGTTTCGATGCCATGGGTGTAGGAGTGTTTTGAGAAGAAGAAGTGTTGGAATGTAACTTGATTTAGTGCTGTTCTAAAGTTTAAGTTTAATTGTAATGAAGTGGTTAGCTTATTTTGTATTAGGTGTGCTTTGCTTGTATTAGTGGAAATGGCAGGGTGTTTACTTGTATTAGTTATAATGACAATACAAACCATGTCTGTCCTTTTCTGTAATTATTATTTTTTGTTTGAATTGTAGTATGGCGTATCATAACATGGTTGAGATATACATTTTGCATGCAATGGAAGAAGCAATACAGCTCTGTTGTTCACAATTCTGATTTGAATCACTAGTTCTGTACATTATTCAAGTTCTTTATATGGTTTCAGAGCATCCTTGATCTTGTAAGGGACTTGTGATTCAAAGGAAACAACCATAAACACTTAACCTCACTCACTCACATTAGGTTCTTCGAAAATCTTAAACAATGACTTCCACACCTTCAAGCACTGCACCACCAGTCTTCAATGGCCAAAACTAACAAATTTGGGCTGTGAAGATGAAGACATACCTGAGATCATTTGATCTTTGGGATTATCTTGATGGTAAGGAAGTGAATCCTCTTCCCAACAATCCCACAGTAAACCAACTTAAACATCATGCTGAAGAAACTGCCAAGAAATTTCGTGCCCTTTTATGCATTCACTCTGCTGTAGATGACGTGATTTTCACCGGGATCATAACTTGTGAATCTGCCAAAGATGCTTGGGAAAGATTAAAGCAAGAGTTTCAAGGCAGTTATAAAACAAGGAAGATGCAAATACTCAATCTGAGGAAAGAGTTTGAAATCCACTGCATGAAGGAGTCAGACAAAATTAAAGATTATGTTAACATAATTATGAAAAATGAGATAAGGTTGCTAGGGGAACAACTTGAAAAGAAGAGAATCGTGGAGAAGATCATAGTTTGAATCCAAAATTTCCCCTTTGGAAGACTACTGGGACATGGAGAAAATCACAGTCACAAAACTTGCAAATGTAGCGCAAGCTGTGGAACAAAGAAAAGCATTTTGTAAGGAGGAGAGTTCAAATGAAGGAGCATATGTAGTTGCTCAAAAATTCAAGTAAAGTGGCTCCAAAAAATTTTCTTATGGCAAGAAAGGTAAGGAGAAGATTGAACAGAACAACAAGGTGAAGTTTAGAAAAAATAAATTTCCTCCTTGTCCTCACTGTCAAAAGACAAATCACTTAGGAGATTTCTGTTGCTTTAGGCCAAATGTTCAATGCAAGACTTGCAAACAATTTGGCCATATTGAAAAGATCTGCCAGTTAAATCTGAAGAAGCAAGCTTGAACTTAGCCTGCTCAAGTTGTTGAAAATGCAGAAAACCACAAAGAAGAGCTGTTTGCTGCAGTTGAAGAAATATATGTAGCTGCTCAAAACTCTGGAGTTTGGCTTGTTGATAGTGGCTGCACAAACCACATGACAGCTAACTAAACCATTTTCACAAACATGGATCGAAATTTTTCCTACAAAGTGAAACTTAGAGATGGCAAAATGGTGAATGCTAAAGGTAAAGGTACAATTTTTGTCCAAACTCC
The DNA here is from genome assembly GCA_027563595.1 of Erythroxylum suave. Lineage (NCBI taxonomy): Eukaryota > Viridiplantae > Streptophyta > Magnoliopsida > Malpighiales > Erythroxylaceae > Erythroxylum > Erythroxylum suave. Next base: position 12,006 of record JAOSBN010052483.1, on the reverse strand, counting down.
TTTTGGATTGAAAAATATTGCAGATGTTCTATATGTACCTGAGATTGACATGGCCAATTGCTTGAGAAATACTATAAGCTATCATTTGAAAATAGAATCTACACTATTAGAGATCCACTTGGAATTGAAATCCTATTTGTTGAAATGAAGAGAAGAAAATCTCCCATTAAATGGTCAAATGTTGTTGCTAGTGTATATCTAAGTGTCAAAGACAATACTTGTCTACGGCATAAAAGATTTGGACACACCAATTTCACTTCATTGAAGTAGCTATAGGATCTTGAGCTTGTAAATGACTTGAATTTGATAAATGACTTCACTGGTGTGTATGGAATTTGTCAATTGGGAAAGTTGAGCAAGTCTTCTTTTCCTGTAAATCAAGCTTCAAAAGCAACAGAAAAGCTACAGTTGGTGCATTCGAATGTATGTGGTCCAATGAGTATTGCCACAATCAACTCTAGCAGGTATTTTCTCTTGTTCATAGATGATTTCTCAAGATATTTCTGGATTTATTTTTTGAAGCAGAAAAGTGAAGTGCTCAAAGCTTTCACAAAATTTAAAGCAACAGTTGAAAATCAATGTGCTTTGTTAATCAAGACCTTAAGGTCTGATAATGACATTAAATACACATCAAATGCCTTCAAGAAGTTTCTTCAAGCTGCTGGAATCCATTATCAACTAATAGCCACCTTTTTACCTCAGCAAAATGGTGTCTGAGATAGGAAAAGCATAACCATTATGAAAATGGCCAGATGTTTGCTACTGGAGAAGAAATTGCCTAAACTTCTCTGGGCTAAAGTTAAGGATGGCAATTGGTTGGCCCATGGGCCAGATCCAGCCAAAATTTTTAAAATAATTTTTTTAAAATTAAAAATATAATAATTTATTTTTTAAATTATATTAGGATTTGGGTTGCCCAAATCTAAGCTTACCTAAGGCTCAACTTTTTTACGTAAAACGATGTTGCTTTGATTAGAATAATTGGATTTCGAGTTTGTGTGGGCCTAGGTTTGACCCATGGGTCAGCCCATTAAAATCAACTAAATTTAGGCCCATGGGCTAAAATTTACCATTCCTAGCTAAAATAGTCAATACTACTGTCTACTTGCAAAACAGGCTTCCAACCAAGGCTATCGAAGTAAAGCTTGGTTTAGAGCAAATCCATCAGCAACTCATCTCAAAGTATTTGCCAGGAAGCAACTTCTCAACCAAGTTACCTAATGGGTTAGAGAGAGATGCTCTATCCTCTCTCTAACCTCTAACATTGATCTACTACGGACCTTGCTCCTATTCCTCTGCCATTGTTTACAACCACTTTCTTCTTTCAGCTTGCCACACCATACCTACCAATCTTCTCGACCTCATGTTGCGGTCTAAACAAAACAATATAAATTGAATTCTATCTAGACCAACTAGAGGCAAGCGCACCCCGTCGACAAGTAATATAAAACGGTAAGAACAGGATATCATACCTAAGGGAATTCCAACACGCAAGACAATTAAATTAAACGATGAAAAATTACTCGAATGATCAAGAATTGGTTGATTTGAAATTAAAATAAATTAAAGTAAGCAAATCAAGGAAATATGAAAAATGCAAGGTAAGAATTAAAACGACTAGATTTAATCAAATGACACTACAACAAAAACGACATACGGTAACAGGTGATAAGTGCTATTAAATATGAATGGTAACACTAATGAGTATACTATGACAGCCCATGTTACTAAAGATATGATGCTTTAGTAACATTTTTGACATGTTATTGCTGAGTTTAATATGACATTTATTGATAGCTATAAATGCGTTTATATTACATTTTATAAATGCTATAAATTAATTATTTGTAACATTTTAAAAATGTTATCTATTAACTTTTTTTAATATCCTTAAATTGCTGTAGATATGTATTTTGTAACAGTTTTGAAATGTTAAAAGTGATTTTTTCATAACATTGCTTAAATATCATTATTGAGTTTATTATAGTATTTATTAATAGCTGTAAACGATTTTATGTTACATTTTGTAAATGTTATTAATTAACTATTTATAACATTTTTCAACTGTTACAAATTAGCTTTTCACAACATTATTAAAGGGTTATAAACATGAATTTTGTAACATTTTAAAAATATTATAGATAAGTTTTCTATGACATTGATAGAACGTTGTTGTTGAGTTTATTATATCATTTATTGATAACTACAAATGATTTTAAATTATATTTTATAAATGTTATTAACTAACTATTTGTAACATTTTTACACTGTTATATATTAACTTTTTGCAACATCATTAACATGTAGTAAATATTAATATTGTAACATTTTAAAAATGTTATAGATAAGTTTTCCATCACATTGATAGAATGTTGTTGTTGAATTTATTACAGCATTTATTGATAGCTACAAATGATTTTATATTATATTTTATAAATGTTATTAATTAGCTATTTGTAACATTTTTGAACTGTTATATATTAACTTTTTGCAACATCATTAACATGTAGTAGATATGAATTTTGTAACATTTTAAAAATGTTGTGGATATGAGTTTCGTAACATTTCTAAAATGCTCTAGATTATTGTTTAATAACAATATTAAAAAATATGTTATTATTGAATTTATGATAACATTTGTTGATGCTATTATAATAGTGTTACTAATATATCTTATGTAACTTATATAAATAATGGTACACTAATGTGGAAACAAATTTATAACTATAAAAGTAACTTTTTAAAAACATATTTTGTTGTTCATCAAAGATGAGCAAATCATAGATAATGAATACATAGACACTGATAACAAAAAGCAATAACATATGTCTCTAAATTGTTACTCCAAAATAGTTCCTAAATTATTGAAACAAAAACTGGCTACCATATCATCTTCAATTTCCATGTGCTACATTCTCATGAATAATACCCTTGACTTCCATCCATTGAAACAAAAATCATCAGTATATTTTTCAAATATAGTAGAATGACATATCATATGTTACAAACTTAAGAAGAGTTGAAAACAAGAACATTTAAATAATTAATGCAAGACTTTGACATAATACCAATAAAAGTAAATAGTAAATCTTATTTAAAAATTCATGAGAAAACAGAGAAAATAGTTAATTACCTAAAAGTTAGTTTGGGAAAACTATGACAACTTTGTTAGAAGGCCAAACAACTGTACTACCTACAACATCTTCAACATAAATCATTTCTGACGCTGGCCTCCATAAAAATTTAGTAGGTACCTTAGCTATATCTATCCAAACTCTCATAGCATCAGGGCCAATAGGAACATGATGAACAAGTGCATCTGGATCATTTGAAGAAACATATCCTTCGGCTACTAATTGTCTGGAAGCATATGCAATCAGTTTATCTCCTTGCATCAACACGCACCCTAATCCTTTCCTTGAAGCATCACTATAAACTGTATATCCATTACTATCAGAAGGTAAGGCCAAAATTGGTGCAGTTGTGAGTTTCTTTTTCAGTTCCTCAAAATTCTTATGACATTCATCTGTCCATATAAATTTTTTATTCTTCCTTGTCAATTTTATGAGTGGAGCGGCTATAATGGAAAAGCCTTCTACAAATCATCTATAGTAACCAGCTAATCCTAAGAAACTCCTCACTTCTGCTACATTCTTAGGTGCTTCCCATTTTACAACAGCTTCTATTTTTCTTGGATCCACATGTACCCCTTTTTTCAAAATCACATGTCCAATGAACACTACCTCCTTTAGATAAAACTCACATTTATCAAATTTGGCATACAACTCTTTCTCCCTCAATGTCTTCAAGGCAATCCTTAAATGCTCTTTATGCTCTTTATCACTTTTAGAATAGACCAATATATCATCAATAAAGACTATAATAAATTGGTCTAGAAAAGGCTTGAAAACTTTATTCATGAGATCCATGAAGGCTGCAGGGATATTGGTTAATCCAAAGGGCATCACTAAAAATTCAAAATGTGTATATCGTGTTCTGAAAGCAGTCTTTGATACATCAGATTCTTTTATTCGCAATTGATGATAACCCGATCTTAAGTCTATCTTGGAGAAGACTTTTGCTCCTTGAAGCTGATCAAACAAATCATCTATGTACGGAAGAGGATATCTATTCTTGATGATGACATGGTTGAGCTTCCTATAATCCACACATATCCTCAAGGATCCATCTTTCTTTTTTACAAAAAGAACTGGAGCTCCCTAAGGTGAAGGGCTAGGCCTAATGAAGCCTTTCTCCATTAGCTCTTCTAACTGCTCTTTAAGCTCCTTTAATTCTCCCAGAGCCATTCTATAGGGTGGAATGGAGATTGGTACAGTACCTGGAAGAAGCTCTATGGTGAACTCAATCTCTCTGCGCGGTGGTAGTCCTGGTAACTCCTCTGAAAAAATATCTAGAAATTTCTTAACTACTGGAATATTTTCTAACTTTACTTCATCTGCTTTCGTGTTTACCACATATTCCAAGTATGCTTCATATCCCTTCTTCATCATTTTCTCTGCTTTTAGAGTCGAAATAAATTTTGGTGAGCTTGCCTTTCTGTCTCCCACAAATAACACCTTTTCACTCTTGTCCAGCACAAACTCTACCATCTTCTGTCTATAATTCAAAGTGGCACTATAGTTTTCTAAAGTGTCCATGCCCAAAATCACATCCAATCCCTTCATCTCCAATGGCATTAAATCTACCACTAATTTTGCCTCACCAATACATACTTCACACTCCCGATAAACATGACAAATAATAACATACTGGCCCAACAAGGTACTAACCATCAAGGGACCATCTAATGGACTCAAAGTTCTATCAAGCAAAATCATACTTGTAGAAATAAAGGAGTGGGTAGACCCCAGATCAATCAAAACAATAACATCGTTAAGGAATAATTTAACCGTACCAGTTACAACTTCTGGAGTTGCTTCTGCTTCCTCCCTAGTCATTGCAAATACTCGAGCTGATGCTTGCCCCTTCGGTCTTCCTGGAGGATTTACCCTTTTAACTATACCAGAACTGCCCACTTCAGTTGCAGACTTAACTTCCACAGTCTCAGCCCTCTTTGATTCTTACCTTTGAGTTCCCGCCTATCTAACATACTTTGGACACTCCCTAGCTGTGTGCCCTCTCTCTCCACAATTAAAGCAAGCTCTAATGAGTCGATAACATTCCCCTTTATGAAATTTGCCACAGTGGTCACATCTTGGATAGGTTGGCTTGTTCTCCTCTCCTATTCTGCCTCCTCCAACAGTCGAGGCTTGAAACGAAATAGTTCTCATCGGTCTAGGTCTACTCGAGCCACAGATTCAAACCTCAGATAGTGTAGGGAAAGTCTTGGTACTCCTTCCTAGCACAGGCATACTACCTCCCCTGCTTAGCTGTTCTCTTCCCTTTCTCTTTTTGTTCACTGCACTCTTTATGGTTTCAATATTCTCCACCCTTAATGTAGCTTCAACCAATTGTTGAAAGTCGCAAAAATTTTGCACAACTACTTTCTCTTTGATGGCCAAATGCAAACCTGCTTCAAATCTCTGACACTTGGCTGCTTCAATCATCATCAGCTCGGCTGCATATCTAGACAACTGGGTAAACTTGCGTTCATACTCACTCACCGTCATCTCCCTCTGAGTGAGGCCCAAAAATTCCCTTTGCTTCTGTTGGATGTACACCTCGGACAGATATTTCTTCTTGTAAGCAGCTTCAAAATCGGCCCATGTCAACACCGGCGGCTTTAACTGGCTCCCAAGTATGCTTTCCCACCAGTGCAGGACATCTCCCTGTAGCAAGCTTGCGGCATATACAATCTTTTCTTCCCCTCCACAATCCATTTGCTCCAATACTCTCTCTGTCTTCCTCAACCAAGTCTCAGCTTCCTCAGGATCAGTTGTTCCATAAAATTCCACGGCGCCATACTTCCTCAACTTATTAAAATTGTCTTCTTTTCTTAGATAGGGCTGAAGTAGACGTGGATGACATATACCCCATCACTTGTACAAAAGCTTGAGCAAAGGCTTGAAACATTCTAGGATCGAATGGATTAGGTGCTTGTGTTTGAGGGAGGGACGATTCGGGCATTTGGGGTGGAAAGGGCTCATTATCCTGCCCTACTGTTGCCTCAGCAATCATTGGGGCTCTGGACTCATCAGTACCCTCCTCTCTCAGTGGAGAATCAGGTGCAGCAGATCCTTGCAAAATTCCTCGAAATGTCCTTCAATGAGGTGGCATTTTACTCTTTTAATAAAACACTAACATATAGCTTACATTTTATCTTACATGCTATGTCCTAAATGTATGCATGATATGCATGTCACTTAATGCAATCAATCAATTTAACATAATAATAATTAATCACATAGCATAATAAGTCATAACATAACACATTCGAAGCCTAGGAATCCTTAAAAACCATGGGCTCTGATACTAAAGATGTTGGCCTTGGGTCCCAATACGGATTTTATGGCGATTACGTGCCACCATTGAGATTTATTGGAAATAATAATAAATAAATTTAAGAACATATAAATAAAATAAATATAACATTTAAATTTAATTAAAGTCTAGACAAGGAAGATTTATGATGGGACTTTTCTGATATAAGCAAATAGTAATTAAAATGTCGTATAATGATTTTGGACATAAAATCAAATTATAAAAAATGAATTAATATAAACAATTAATTAATAATAAATAAATAAATAATAGATAAAAATTATATTAAATAAATAAAATTCATAAGAGAAGTAAAAATAATACCCAATAATTTAATGAAAAATTTTCCATAGCAAAAGTGAACGAAGAATAAATGATTTGGGTGTTAAAAGAATTAAATTGCATAATGGACCACCTTAATTCAAAAGAGCAAAAGTCACAGGCGTGACTCTTCATAGTCACGCCTGTGACAAATGAAGACCAAAAATAAGGAATTTCATTTTAATTAATGACTTGGAGAGGAAAAAGTCACAGGTGTGACTTTCATCTCTCACGCCCGTGAGAGGAGGCAAAAACAGGGGCATCGTGATTGTACTTGTGTATGATTGTGACATATGATGCATAGTAACAAAGAAAATGAGGGGAGTCGCGATCGTCTTGTGTCACGATCGCGACTTTTAAGAAATTCTGGGGTTGTCGCAATCGAGCTTGTCACGACCGCGACTTCTCAGTTGAACATCCTCACTTCCAAACAACATAACTTTCAATCAAAAAGTCCAAAAATTTCAAACTTTATATCGTTGGAAAGCTAAGAAAAATTTCTACAACTTTCATGGAGAAAATTTTATCTAATTTAGACTGTATCAATACAGTTTAATTGTTTAAGTAAAGATTATCCTTTTAGTTGAAAATTTGTACACCAATACTACTATCTTATAAAGGCCATAACTTTTGTGTCTGAAGTCCAAAATTTTCAACCTTTATACCATTAGAAAGCTAAAAGATTAATCTATAACTTTTATGAAGATCATTTAGCCTAATTCTACCTATATCGATGCAGTTTATTTCTTAAAGTTTTAGATCACATTTTATCCTATTCTTTGTTTTCTATTCATCTGTTCACATATATTTCTAATGCAAATTCCAAAGGACCCGAACCAACATTCAATTCCCTACATACCAAAACTCCTTTGATAAGCAATTTACTTCAAACAAGTTCATCCAAAGATCTCCCAACATTCAACACAAAGCCAACTTAACAGAAGAAAAAGAATTTGCATATATATCTATACATACATACATCAAAGAGATTTTTGCTCTTCCACTGACAACTTTCACTGTCAATTTGTAACAACAAGTTGATACACATCTTCATACTTCATATCAAAATGTAATATTAGTATCATAGTTACAAAATATATACAGAAATGTTTATGTTGATATGCTTCTAAGTCACCAAAAATGATCCTCACTAGTTAGTTACAAAAAGTCTGGAATTCTTGGTAATTGCCAAAACTTTGTGTTGGCAGTTGCAAAACATGAACGGCTACATTAACTTCGAATGGTTATGTCTATTCCTTTAATATAAGGAAAGACTTAACGGATGAAAGGTTGTAAGAATTTTTTTAGTCACAATCACAAAGTATAGAGAAATACATCATTCTCTCTAATGTGAAGAAAACCATCAAACGACTTAGAGTTTGGGGTGTGACTCAACGGTGACTCTAGTAGCCATCATACATTTGGTGTTCGTCATACGTGGACTAGGAAACAGCAAATCAATCTTTCGCTTCTGCATTTAGGTCAGTCCTAATTTTCTATATCGGTATCAAAGCCTTGATTGAATCCATCCCAAAAAGAGTCTCTTAATTGATGGGAAATTCAACACAATGAAACGTCAATTCAAGCAGAGCAATATGCAACAGATAATAATTTCCCTAACTTGCAAGAATCTATGAGGAGCAATAACAAATAATGACAGCAACAAAAAAAATCACACAAAGGAAGACACAGACATTTTAACGTGGAAAACCTTCTCAATGCGAGAAGTAAAAACCACGGGAACAAGCCAGTCAATCAAGCTCCACTATGATCAAAATAAGGTTACAAGAGAGTCTCAAAACATAGCACAATTTGTGCTCAACACTCAACCAAAGAACAAGGCAACAAACATGAAATAGAGAACAAAGAAATTCAGGAAACCAGATTTTTCGCTGCTACTGTTCAGACGCGATTTCTTCCACCTCAGACCACTTCTTGTCAATCCACTGTTTAGATTGAAGAACTGGAAGTCACAAACCTGCTGTCCAAGTTTCAGACAGATCTGACGGTGAACGAAGGCGTGGCGGCAAATCTACGGACGCTACTCTGTGTATGTGCGAAAATGACTTCTCCTCTTCTCTCTCACTTTTCTCTTGTCTCTCCTTTTTAGAATCAGCTTTTCTCTCTTCACTCTCTTACCCTAACTGACCCCTATTCACTTGCTTAAGTGAAACAAAGTGGGCTTCACATAATTTGGGCCTTTCTCCACATAGGATGGGAGCCCAAAAACCTAACATTAATCATATTAAAGTTTGCGAACCTGTGCATGTCGCAACTGCATGAAATACAACATTAATGACTTGAGTTTTTTTTTGGCACAAATTCCTCACATCTGGTGTGGAGTGTGGGATATCTTAAGGAAAATCCTTTGGCTTTCAACACGCAAAGAAATTCTCGTTGAAATCTAAGTTATAGTTTCTCGCTAGTCTCTGTGTTTTTTTTCTTACACGTTCAAAGCAAATGAAAGACTATAGTGGAATGCTTTTCATGTTTCTGGGGCCTACCATAATGGTTTATGTTGCAGGTCTTGCATGAATTCTAAAGCAACAGAATAGGTGCATGAAAAGTGTATTTTTTGTTTGTTTTGTTTGTGAGACCCACCATTAAAGCATTGATTTGTGATGCATTTATTATTCTGCAACGTTGAATTCTTTTAAGCTCCAAAGAATAGAAGAAGTCGTAGTGAAGAAAGAAAAAATACATACTCTTTCAAGTTTTTAAACGTTGAAAGAAAAGAGGTTAGGAATCGTTGTTTTAACGTTCAACACATCTCTCTCTTGTTTAAAAAAAAAAACAAGAGGGCTTTGACAGATGGATATTCTTCACGCAGAGGCTTGAAAATTTTCGTTTACATAACAGAGATGGTGTAGTCTCTGTTTTCTTACACGTTTAAAAACAAATGAAAAACATCATAAACTGTTTCAAAAGAGACCGTGAGTGTCTCTTTAAGTATGAGTGTTAGATGTTCTTTTTCATGGAAAATTCACTAAAGGCTTTCTCTTGATGATGTTATCAATGTGCATGGTAAACTAATTTATTATCATTGTCCAGAAGAAGTTTTCCAAATGTGCTCACGGAAAATAGAAAAATCATAATTGATGATTCTTGTCCATTAATTCCTTGTGCATGACGAATTAGTTTTATATGATATGTAACTAGCAATTTAATTTTTGCTTGTTTATTATTTCATGAAAATTCAAGATTAATTTGTTTAATTATGCAAATAGGTTTTGCTATATGAATTCGTTTTGCCATATGATTTGCATAAGTTAAATTGTTATAAATTCATGAATGAGTTTTCATATAATATAATTCGAAATATTCCATAAATGTGTTTTATGGGTAATTTCGTATTATATTTAATATAATATTATATAAATGAGTTTTATATAATTTTGTATGTAAATTTTGTTTTACATGAATTAAGTTTTTTATTGTAAATTAGTTTTACATATAAAATATTTTTGGCATCTTTGTGATATGTCAAATTAAAATAGTTTAATTAAATTATAGAAATTCCTAATTCATTTATTGTATGAGATGATTATGAGCTTAGCGAAATTTTCGATCATACATTGTGAATTGTGGATTTTTTGATAATTTAATTAATGTAACAGTGTCTCATGTCGTTTTTATATATACTTGTAGATATGGCAACTAAAACTATAATCGGTGATTTGTACACCACTAAAAAATTGGATGGGTCCAAATATGATATGTGATAAAGGAAGATTCAGTATCTTCTGAATGAACGAGAACAGCTCGAACATTTGACCTCAATAATGGCTGCGCCTTCTTTATTCGACAAAGACGAAAAAGATATTGATATTGCTAGTGAGCAATATCAAACATCCTTAAAGGCTTATGGAGATTGGTCCAAAAAGGATCGTAAGGCATGTTATCCTATGTTGTATTTCATGCATGACGATCTGATTGGAGAATTTGAGGATTGTCCCACTGTTAAGGATATGTGGGACAAGCTTAAGATAATGTTTGGGCAAACATCTGCTACAAGGCTTCGTGCTTTGCACCTTAAGTGGATGAACTACGAGATTAATACGACTCGTACCATGGCTGAACATTTACGAACCATGAGTGCTATGGTTCATGACCTTCAGGCAGCTGGCTGGGCTATCTCTGAAGAGGAACAAGTCCTAAATGTGATTCGGGCTCTTCCAGATCATACTAAGCACTGGAAGAATGTGAAACTTGTTTTGACATATAATGAGAATGTCAAAACTCTTGCAGAGATAACAAGGCACCTCGAAATGGAGGAGGATCGCTTAAAAGCATCTGACTCCTCCAATGTGGCTTATATTGCTAAAGGGAAAGGACCCAAAGGAAATAATGTCAATCGAGGTAAGAGAAAAGGTTCTTGGCATCCTCAAAAGAATGGACCAAAAGGTCATAGTGCCAAGAAGAAAAAGGCTAAGGGCAAAGGACAGAAAAACATGGCGCGTGTGAAGTGCTATAATTGTGGAAAGAAAGGTCATTTTGCTTGGGATTGTCCTGAGCGTAAAAAGGTATCTTTTTTATCCATTACTCCTTGGTTATATGTTTATTCTCATGCATTAGCTGCTAATTCTCTTCCTAATTGGATTGTAGATACGGGAGCAAGTAAGCACATAGTTCGGGATTAAGCTGGCTATGTGGAGTTTCATCGGTATCCAGTGGTTCACAAATTGTCGTGTTAGGAAACGGCAGTGAAGAAAATGTCCTAGGAATAGGGACATATAAGGTCAAGTTACGTGGAGGAAATAATTTGCTTCTCCATGATGCTCTCTATGCAATTGGGGTGCGATGTTGCCTTGTGTCTCTTGTAACTTTAATGAAATTAGGATTTGTTTTTAGTTCTAGTCATTATGGATTGGATATTATGTATAATGGCAATATTTTTGGCCATGCTACATAGAAAAATGATTTTCTAATTCTTAATTTGGATGCATGTTATGATAATTCGTCTTTCGTGTATGTTTCACATTTTGATCCTAATTCTGAATCTGTTAAATGGCATGCTAGACTTGGTCACATTGGCCAAGATAGATTGAGTAGGCTAGCTAAAAAAGGTCTTTTAGACTGACTCATTAGCGTTAAGTTACCTAGATGTGAGTCATGTTTAGCTGGTAAGGCAACTACGAAATCTTTTGGTAAGGCTTCAAGGGTGTCTAGTGATAGGTCTAAATTAGTTATCATTTATTGTGTATAATTCCCTCATATTTAGTATTTTATTATTCTTTAATTCAT
>JAOSBN010052463.1:0-14462 GCA_027563595.1 Erythroxylum suave | reverse complement strand
AAATTGCATATGCACATATAAGTGAAAACTTAATTATGCAAAGCATAAAGTGCACTGAAATTCCTCAATATTCTAACCTCTAACACGAGGTGTTACACTACAACCTATGAAGAGGCTCTAAACAGTTCAGAATCTGAAAAATGGCTTCAAGCATGAAGTATAACATGGATTCCATGTATAAACACCAAGTATGGACTTTGATTGACCTACCCGAAAGGCTAAAACCCATAAGGTGCACGTGGAATTTTAAGAAGAAAATCGATATGGACGGTAATGTGATTACCTATAAAGCGAGACTAGTAGCTAAAGATTATCCTCAAAGATAAGGCTTTATTATGACAAGACTTTTAGCCCCGTAGTTATGCTTAAATCCATTAGAATACTCATAGCTATTGTTTCTCATTATAATTATGAGATATGGTAAATAGATGTGAAGATGGCTTTCCTGAATGGAATTCTAGTTGAGGATGTGTATATGATACAATGTGAGGGCTTTATTTACAAAGATGGTGAAAAGGTATGCAAGCTTCAGAAATCTATTTATGGATTGAAGCGATCATCTCGGAGTTGAAACATCCGATTTGATACGACAATCAAAGTGTTTAATTTCTCACAAAATCCGAATGAACCTTACGTGTACAAAAGGTCAATGGGAGTACTATCATATTCCTTGTATTATATGTGGATGACATATTACTAATAGGAAATGATGTCTCAAGTTTGCAATATGTCAAAATTTGGTTATCCTAGAAAGACCTTGGAGAAGCAACTTATATATTAGGAATAAAGATCTATAGAGTAGATCAAAGAAGTTGTTAGGTCTTTCGCAGTCTACATACATAGATAAAGTACTAAATAGGTTTAGCATGTAGTAGTCTAAGAAAGGGTTTCTTTCCATGACTCATAGGATAAAACTCTTCAAATCTATATGTCCCAAGACGCAAGATAAAAGGACTCGCATGAGTTTTTTGCTTCAGCTATAGGAGCAATCATGTCTGCTATATTATGTACAAGACTTGATATATCGTATTCTCTAAGTGTTATAAGTAGATATCAATCGAATCCTGATGAGTGTCACTAGGTGGTTGTTAAGAATATCCTAAAGTACTTGAGAAGGAAGAAAGATTTATTCTTGGTATATGGAGATGGAGATCTCATAGTAAGCGGGCATACAGATGCCAGTTTTCAATCTAACCAAGATGACTTCAAATCCCAATGAGGTTATGTTTCACATTGGATGGAGGAGCAGCCAGTTGGAAGAGTTCTAAACAAGTGACGACTGCAAATTCAACGACCAAGTTAGAGTACATTTTAGTTGTAGAAGCGACAAAAGAAGTTGTTTGGATCAAGAAGTTCGTTATAGAATTTATAGTGGTTTTGAGCATTATAAACCTGATACTATTATATTATGACAACAATGGGGCTATTACTCAAGCCAAAGAACCAAGGTCTCATCAGAAATCCAATCACATACTCAGGAGATATCACCTGATCAAGGAGATCATTCATAGGGGTGATGTGAAGATAGAGAGAGTGCCCATAGATCAAAACATCGTTGATCCTTTGATTAAGCCACTTCCTCAAATGAGATTTGATTCTAGTGTACTCATCTATAGTATTAGATACAAAGGCGATTGACTTTAGTGCAAGTGGGAGTGTTATAGTTGTGCTCTAAAGGCAATCATCTTTAGCACTTTTTTACAATCTTTATTTTGATTAGTAAAGCGAAAGGCAATTTTCATTAATTTGATGTTTATTTATCTATGAATTGATGTCATTATTAAATTGAATCAAAAAAGTCCATTATACAAAACATAGCAAGAAGGAAATCATGATGAGATCATGATAATGAAATCCCTTTCATGTGCAATTATATTAGTATCTAAATTATCCCTAGTCATAGGATTAATGAGATAAGACATTGTTAATTCGGATATATTAGCACATGTTATACTCCTTGATTTGATCAAGCAATGGATTTTATAAACTGTAAGCATGAGATATTTATAGTTAATATGTGGATGCTTATTAAGAGTAGTAAGTACATCGGACGACCCATTATGAGATTATCATATGGATAATCTATCAAATGTTAGTGATTAATCTCATCATAACAATGGTACAAATATCCTTAAACTTAAGGTACTCAAGGATATCTTGGATACTGATCCTATGCTTTGACACCATTCTTTGTTGCCTTAGGAAGAGGTCGCTCATAGGGTAATGATTGGGCACAACTATTGGTATTTGAAGGTAATTCGGTAGCCAATAAAGGATTCACCACTCCTGATAGAAGTAGATGATACCCACAGCCTCTTATCAGGATTATTACTCGAGAGTCTCTGTCCAGAGCAATTATGTTTCATGAAGAGAGTCTTCAATGACACATAGTGTAATGAGATCTCTAGGACAATAATTAACATCACTTGGACTAAATTTGGTATAATCAGTTTAGTGGGAGTTGACACATAGCCCATACTTTGAACCAAGTGGGGTACAGGATGGTGAAACGATAATTGATTATGGAAAGGTTCATAAGTCGGATAATTAACTATCGATGAGTTAGAGTGTTAATCCACTTACGTTAAAGTAAATTGACATCATGAAACCTTTCATGATTTGCTCGAATTAAGAGTTAATTCAGATGACCAAAACAATTGGGAACCTAAGGGTCACACATATAAAAGATCGGATGAAAAACAAAATGTGCATAGTTGTTATTTAAGTAGGCCACAGTCGTGTGAGTCCTTCATTTAGGTGCTTACGAATTTTTAGCCATGAAACACACTCAATACAGAGGCCAAGGGTCCACGAGAGTTCTGGAAGTTGATAGGAGTGATCTTGAGATTTAGTAATGCAACCTTAAGCAATTATTGCATGAGATTAATTTCATGAAACTTAGTTTTGATCTAACCCTCACTAAAGCATCTACTTGAACTCATCTTGTTTGGTGCTCTAACCACCCTTAAATACTAATTTTTCTTCATCTTTGCATGCTCACTAGAGGCCAAGGAAAGTGTTTAGTGTTTGCTACAACCCAAACAAGGAGAAGATTCTAGAAAAGAGGAGTATTTGCAAGGTACATATGCTGTAATTTCATATTATTATAATTTGTTTATACATGCACATAGATTCTGGATTTTCTGGGGATGTCGTGGGGTTGGAATTTTGATTCCAACACTTCCTCTGCCTTTCCATGTATTTGATGCATGAATCCATGGTTCCCCTTACAACTTGCTCCCATTTAATATCAATCCTTGTGAGAAACAAAAAACCATTGCTTTTTCTCTAAATCACCATGGGTTATATTTTCATTAAAAGACTATATCATATGCTAATTATTTATTAGGCTCTACTATCACACAAAGAGAACTCCAAATCCCACTTAATATAGACCTTATAAGAAGCAAAGAAGTATGACATTTTCTCTAAGTCACTATAGGTCATATTTTCATTAAAAGAGCATAGCATATGCTAAACCATTTGTTAGGCTCCGCTATCATATAAAGAGAACTCCTAATCCCTCACACGTAGAAAAGAAAGCATTATGTAACCCACATCCTCTAACTAAACCTAAAAATGCATATAAGTTATACTCTTAGAACCTAAAAATGCATATAAGTTATACTCTTAGAAGGTTTTTCTCATATGGTAATAGCACTTTCAATTCTCATCATGTTAAATGTTATTTTATAGTGATTATAGGCATATCTATATAAGTTTCTCTTTAAAATAATGCTTATGAAGTAAACCAAAAGGGATATGGGTTGAAAGAAAAATTAACAACTAATCTTCAAGTATCAAGTTTGTGTGGGTACCTAGACTTGAATTTTTTTAATCTAGTAGGTCAATATGAAGTGATATCAAATGAATATCACCAATTGGTATTACCTTTATAGATATCAAATAAGCAACATTAATGGAATCTCTAATAATTTATTTAAAAAAACACCAAGAGCCCTCACACGAGCTAAATAAGGAAATTAGTACCAAAAGACTAACTACTAAATTAAGAAGAAAAGAAGATAACAATTGGTGGTACGTGAAAGGAGGTAACCATATAACAATTGGTGGTATACGAAAGGAGGTAACCACATAACAATTGGTGATACATGAAAGGAGGTAACCACTTACAAGTAGCCAAATCAAAAAATGCCCTAGAGATAAGTTGTAACAAGTCCCTGATAGCAACCAACATAATCTAATCAAAAAGAAATCAACTTCACTCCAACCAATCAATAAAACAATACCTGTAAGAATCCAAGGGCTATTTCCGTTTAAATTAAAAGACAATAAAATAAAATCATATAGTCATTATAGAAAGAGAGGGAAAACTATTATGATTCATCAAATTGAACTCTATACAACAGGTAGGATTCAATTATGAGGAACAGATGGACTTTATGAAATGGTCATCCTAGTAGCCTATTCACTTTTAATCAATCTCTTCCTAATATTGTAATGTATGGAATTTACTCTTACATTCTTAATACCAAAAAAGGTATATGAAAAACAATTAAGATTAAAAGGAGACAATTAGGTGAGGATAGTAAGAGAGTTTGGGTCATGAAAAGAAATAGAGTAAGACCAAGAGTTCTAAAGAAAAAGAGAGTGACAAACGAAAGAAAAATAGCGTAAGAGGGATTTAAAAAAGAAAAGGAGTTAATATCAAAGGAAGTAAAGAAGCAAGGGACAATATTTGGAAAGGATGTGATATTTAGAGGGCTTGTAATGATAATGAATATGACTCTTCTTTTTCAAGAATGTGAATTTTTTTATTACTTAATCATGATGAATATGCTACTAAGGCCAATAATATGATGACAATTTTGTTATGCTTATTTATGGACCATGATTATAACAATCTAGTATATTGACCAAATAATATATATTAATATAAAAACATATAATTTCATTATAAGATGATTTTTTCTTAACTGTGATTGCATCCATATATTTTTTAAAAATTAAATAATTTGTAGCTATTTTCAATTAAAATTTATAAGTTCTCTTTTAGATTTTATTTTTTATCAAACTAAGATCTAAATGGTCACTCAAACATAGATTAAAGTAAATAAAAATTTAGAATTGTTTTGATTTCAAGAAGATAAAAGGTTAAGACTCACAAAGTTAATGACAAAGCGTACACATTTCATCTCAATTTTCTTACTAACTATTTTTTAATTCATGTAAACATGAAATAATAATCAAATTGGTGTAACGACATTTTGAAATATCATTTGGTAAATCAATACACATGGATTTTAAAGTATCACCATCAAATGGACTAATCGAAACTCACTCTAAAATAGGCATATATAAGCTCAACAATTTTTCATGTTTAACCTAATTTTACAGTAGCTACAAAATCAATTTAAAAGGACATGTTTTAGCACCTAATTTGCTTCCTAAACTCAAACCAACTATACTAAGATTTCACAGTCACAGCCAAGCGTAAAGTATATAACACTTCTTTTTAAGGACAAAATCTAAACAATTCTTCATAAACTTCAATAGCTCCTATTTAATCTTATAATACTTTTAAAGTAATCTTTAATTGGCAATTATACGTCTAGTTTAGTCTAGATACATATCTTTACATAATTCAACTGATAAAACAACCTTTCTATAAACTAATGAACCGCTAAAAGAAACATTCCAGATTATAAATGACGTTAGAGACATTTTACTGAACCATCATCAAACGCTTGGTACACTATTGAAATTCATCTCTTGTTTGTTTCAAAACTACTATCTTCTTCCATTATTCACCAACATAATCACATAACAACAAACAATGAATCATTAACAACCTAAATATCACAACTCAATCCACAATATCACCAATGCATCCAACATACAACGATTCATATACGAAAATTGAAGACAAAAAAATTAACCCAAGAGCAGTAAGTAAACAACTAACCTTGAGATGGAAAACCTAAGACAATCCAAGTAGCTGGTGGAAAAATGATAGAAGATGAGCAAATGGAAGAAGATAGTGCCAGGAGCAATGAAGAAGAAGAAAAAATTTAATATTAAAAAGAAAATGATGTTGTCTCACTTTAAATTTAAGCAACAATATAGATGTCGTTTGCATTTACCAATGGAAGAAATTTCTATTGGTAAACTTCATCACTTATTTCTACCGCCAAATATTGTTGCCTATTTTTACAAAAACTTTTACTATTCTGTCACTAAATTTCATCAACAAAGTTTCGTAGATAAATTCCCTCCACCTTTACTGACAAATTTTTTTTCCATCGCAAAATATCATTTTTCTCGATAAGTTTAACGATAGGGGGCTTCAAGTGTAAGATTTTATTAAAAAGAAAACAATGTCATTTCGCTTTAAATTTAAACCACAATATCAATGTTGTTGGCATTTACCGATGGAAGAAATTCTCATCGGTAATCTTCGTCGCTTATTTCTACCGCCAAATATTGTTACCTACTTTTACAACAACTTTTACTATTTTATAGCTAAATTTCATCAACAAAGTTTCACTGATAAATTCCCTCTACCTTTACTGACAAATTTTTTTCCATTATAAAATACCATTTTTCCTGACAAGTTTACCAACTGAATTAAATTTTCTTCACTAATTTACTACGAAATTTTTCTGTCTGTCATTTTCTTGTAATGAATTCTACCTCTGAATCCCACTCCATTCAGGTTACCTCTATACGATTGAATAGAGAAAATTTTCTTTACATGTCTCAATCTGTACGAATGTACATTCGTGGAAGAGGAAAGATTGGCTACCTGACTTAAGACAAGATGGAACTTGTTGTAGATGATCCTACACATGCAATATGGGATACAGAAAACTCTATGATGATGACATGGCTAGTGAATTCAATGGATGAAGACATCATCTCCAATTATATGTGTTACTATATAGCCAAGGACTTATGGGACAATGTTCATAAGATGTACTTTGATTTGAAATTTCAGTCATAAGTATATAAGTTAAAATTGGGTCAAATCAATAAAGGTGGGATAGTGTTACCAACTATTTCAAATCCCTAAAGCATATGACAGGATCTAGATATGTTTAATGTTTATGAGTGGAAATCTCCTTATTATTTTAATCATTATTGGAAAACTGTTGAGGATAACAGGATCTTTAAATACCTAATCGATTTAAATGTTGAGTACGATGAGGTGAGAGGTAGGATCATTGGGAGAAAACCACTCCCTTCTATTGGAGAAGTCTTTGCTAAGGTGAGACGTGAAGAAATTAGATGTCAAGTCATGCTTGGAAAACAACTCCCCAATCCTAGTATTAAAACTTCAGCCTTGGCTGCAGGCAGTGTTAGAAATTGTGGCAAGGAACTTGAAGAGAAGGCATGGGTTTAGCGTGACTATTGTAAGAAGGAAAAACACACCATAAAAACCTACTAGAATTTCTATGGGAAGCCTACCAATTTGAAGGGGTCTCATGAGGTAAATTTAATAAAATCCATGTTGCTAATAAGCTAAACACTAGACCAATTAGCCAAGAAGATATTGATCCAATCCTAAGTTGCTAAAATATAAATTTGAATCCATAACTGCCCTTAATGCCTGTGTTGCATAAACAGATAGTAATCTCAATTCTTCTCAAGCTTTATCGTGTTCTTTCCCATATATTCCACCACTGGATCATTGATTCAAGAGCTTCTGATCATATGACTAGTCATTCTCATCTATTTCATACTTACAATCAATGTTCTAGTCATAAAAAATCTATATAGCAGATGGGTCTTTTTCTCTTATAGTTGGAAAATGTTTGATTTACTTGTCTCCTAATTTTTGCCTTAAATTAGTCCTTCATATGCCTAAAATTAACTACAATCTTCTATCTGTTATTAAGCTTACTAATGAATCTAATTGTATTGTCACTTTCCTTGATTCTCATTGCGAGTTTCAAGACCAGACTACAAGGACGATGATTGATAGTGTTAAACTTATAGATGGTCTTTACTACTTTGAAGAGGATGACTCCAAACATAAAGAAGCTCAATGCCTCAGTAGTATCTATTATACATCTGTTAAGGAACTAATTTTGCTTTGCAAAAATAGATTAGGCCATCCTAGCTTTCCATATATCAATAGGATAATGCCTTATTTATTTAAATGTGTTAATTGCTTAAAAGGTCAGTGTGAACATTTCATTTTATCAAAAAGTCATAAAAAATTTTATACCTGTAAAACATACCAGCCATCCAAACCTTTTTATTTGATTCATAGTGACATTTAGGGGTCTTCGCATGTTAAAATAATCTCTGGTAAAAGATGATTTGTGATCTTTATAGATGATCACATTAGACTTTGTTGGGTGTATCTATTAAGAGAAAAATTTGATGTTGCCTAAATATTTCAAACTTTTTATACTATGATTGAAACATAGTTTCACTCAAAAAATTAGCATACTCCTTTTTGATAATGGTACTAAATATTTCAAAACAGGTCTTGGCACTTTTTTGAAAGACAAAGCCATTATTTATCAATACACTTATGTTGAAACACCTCAACAAATGGAATTGTTGAGAGAAAAAATTTCTCATGCCTTGATGTTTTTTATAAATGTTCCTAAATATTTATGGGTGAGGCTATGTTAATTGCTTCTTACTTAATCAACAAAATGCCAATATGTGTTTTAAACTATGTTTTTCCTGTTGATGTGTTTCACTAATCCTTCCCAAACAATCAGTTGTTTTCTACTCTATCTCTGAAAGTTTTTAGATGTACTGTTTTTGTGCATATATCTAAGGTCCAATTGAAAGTTGATCCTAAGGTTGAAAAATGTGTCTTTGTTGTTTATGCTCCTTCCCAAAAAGGATACAAGTGATATAATCCACATACTAGGAAAATTGTAGTCTCAGTTGATGTTACATTCTTAGAAAATCAAAATTTCTTTCTTCAGGGGGAGAGTCAGAGTGAAGAAAGCAATTTGAAATTTTTGGGATGTCACACCTTTACCTACTGTAATTATGGATCATGAAAATACAAGATCTAAATGATTTTCGTTGTCACTCACTTAAAGAAACACCCTTTTTTTTATCTTATTCGTGATTTTGATGTATCATAATCTCCATACCCATCCTTTGCTAGTTTATTTTATCTGCTAAATCTTAGTGAACTTACCATACAGTTTAGAAGTTCTGATTTCTGATTGATCAATCAAATGGCCCTATTTGCAAAATATGCTTATACTCTCAAGGTTGATGAAAAGAGCGATGTATATAGCTTCGTGTGGTTCTCCTGGAACTAATTACCGGAAAGAAACCGGTTGGGGAGTTTAGGGATGGAGTGGATATATTCTAATGGGTGAAGAAATTTACAGATTCGAAAAAGGAAGGAGTTCTGCAAGTCCTAGACTCTAGACTTCCATCAGTTCCCTTACACGAAGTGATGCGTGTGTTCTGTGTTGCAATGTTGTCTGGGGAAGAGCAGGTTGTGGAGCATCCTATAATGCGGGAAGTGGTCCAAATTCTGATAGAGCTTCCAAAGCCTCCAAGCTCAAAGCAAGGAGACAGAGACTCAACCATTACAGAGTCCACACCTCAATCAGTCACTTATTTAGACTCTCCAAATGTAGCAACTAGAGAACACCATCACCACCAACAACAACCACCATCACCATCATCATCACCACCACCTCAATCCCCACCCCCTGATCTTCTTAACATTTGAAAAGCACTAAATTCCAAGAATTGTATTAGCTTTTAAACATTATGTTCTTTTTTGCTTTCTTTTGCACTTGTTGTTTTCTCCAACTTCAAGGAAGAGTTAAAATGTCTGCAAGTTTTGGTTGTACAGTGGGTAGAGCTGGTAAAATTGTGTAATTTGATCATGACGTACTTGGAACTACTGCTTGCTTAGCTCCTTGGCTGATAATTGTTATGTAGTATAGGTCAGAGTCAGCATCCCAAAACAAGCTGTATCTTAAATCAGACAGGGTAGAGATTGATAGGGATACAATTAACCAGTTCCAACTTTGTTTTATTAAATTTTATCCACACATTTATATGAGATCTATACAAATATATAGACTAGATTAAAGAGATCAGGGTTGCAACACCCTGTTTAACCCGGATTGAAAACTGTTTGAGCTAAAAGCCTAAAACTTTATAACTAAAAGAAAGGGCTCATTTTGACGAACACCCAAAGCTCGTGAAGCTTTCTCTCATCTTTCACTGAATCAAACTTTAACCGTAGCAACAGGAGTGAATTATAAATGATATTAGAGACCTTTTACAGAACTATAAACTAATGAACTGCTAAAAAAAAATTTCCAAAAGTATAAATGACGTTGGAGACCTTTTATAGAACTGTCATCGAAAACTTGGTATGCCATTGAAATTCATTCCTAGTTTGTTTCAAAACTAGTGTCTTCTTCCATTATTTACCAACATAACCATATAACAACAAACAATGACGATGTTGTCTCACTTTAAATTTAAACAACAATATCGATGTCGTTTGCATTTACCGACTGAAGAAATTTTCGTTGGTAAACTTTGTCGCTTATTTCTACCGCCAAATATTGTTGCTTATTTTTACAACAACTTTTACTATTTTGTCGATAAATTTCATCAACAATGTTTCGCGGATAAATTCCCTCCACCTTTACCGACAATTTTTTTTTCATCGCAAAATACTATTTTTCCCAACAAGTTTAACGACGGGGGATCTTCGAGTGTAAGATTTTATTAAAAAGAAAACGATGTTGTCTCACTTTAAATTTAAACAACAATATTAATGTCGTTTGCATTTACGGATGGAAGAAATTTTTGTTGGTAAACTTCATTGCTTATTTCTACCGCCAAATATTGTTGCTTATTTTTGCAACAACTTTTACTATTTGTTGTTAAATTTCGTCAACAAAGTTTCGCGGATAAATTCCCTCCACCTTTACCGACGAATTTTTTTTCCATTGCAAAATACCATTTTTCCCAACAAGTTTAATGACAAAGGGGCTTCAAGTGTAAGATTTAATTAAAAAGAAAACAATATCATTTCACTTTAAATTTAAACAACAATATTGATGTTGTTTGCATTTACCAACGGAAGGAATTTTCGTCGGTAAATTTTATCGCTTATTTCTACCGCCAAATATGGTTGCCTATTTTTACAACAACTTTAACTATTCTATAGCTAAATTTCGTCAAAAAAGTTTCGCTGATAAATTCCCTCCATCTTTATCGACAAATTTTTTCCATCATAAAATACCATTTTTCCAACAAGTTTACCGACAGAATTAAATTTTCTTCGCTAATTTACTATGACTTTTTTCTATCTATAATTTGTAATTTTCTTACAGTGAATTATACCTCTATACGACTGCATAGAGAAAATTTTCTTCACATGTCTCAATCTATACGAATGCACATTCGTGGAAGAGGCAAGATTGGTTACCTGACTGAAGACAAGATGGAACTTGTTGTAGATGATCTTACACATACAATATAGTATGTGGAAAACTCTATGTTGATGACATGGCTGGTGAATTCAATGGATGAAGACATCAGCTCCAAGTATATGTGCTAATATACAGCCAAGGAGTTATGGGGTCTTCGAGTGTAAGATTTTATTAAAAAGAAAACAATATCGTCTCACTTTAAATTTAGACAACAATATCGATGTCGTTTGCATTTACCGACGGAAGAAATTTTCTTTGGTAAACTTCGTCGCTTATTTCTATCACCAAATATTGTTGCCTATTTTTACAACAACTTTTACTATTCTGTCGTTAAATTTTGTCAACAAAGTTTCGCGGACCAACGATTTTTTTTCCATCGCAAAATACCATCTTTCCTAACAAGTTTAACGACAAGGGGGCTTCAAGTGTAAGATTTTATTAAAAAGAAAACAATGTCATTTCACTTTAAATTTAAACAACAATATCGATGTTGTTTGCATTTGTTGACGGAAGAAATTTTTGTCGGTAAACTTCGTCACTTATTTCTACCACCAAATATTGTTGCCTATTTTTACACTAACTTTTGCTATTCTATAGCTAAATTTTATCAACAAAGTTTCGCTGATAAATTCCCTCTACCTTTACCGACGAATTTTTTCCATCATAAAATACCATTTTTTCCGACAAGTTTATCGACAGAATTAAATTTTCTTCGCTAATTTACTATGAATTTTTCTATCTATAATTTGTAATTTTCTTGTAGTGAATTCTACCTCTGAATCTCGCTCCATTCAGGTTACCTCTATATGACTGAATAGAGAAAATTTTCTTCACATGTCTCAATCTATACGAATGTACATTCGTGGAAGAGGCAAGATTGACTACCTGACTGAAGACAAGATGGAATTTGTTGTAGATGATCCTACACATGCAATATGGTATGCGGAAAACTTTATGTTAATGACATGGCTGCTGAATTCAATGGATGAAGACATCAGCTCCAATTATATGTGCTACTATACAATTGAGGAGTTATGGGACAATGTTCATCAGATGTACTCTGATTTGAAAAATCAGTCACAAGTATATAAGCTAACTCTAAAATTAGGTCAAATCAATCAAGGTGAGGATAATGTTACCAACTATTTCAATTCCTTAAAGCATATATGGCAGGGTCTAGATATGTTTAATGTTTATGAGTGGAAGTCTCCTTATTATTTTAATCATTATTGGAAAACTGTTAAGGATAACAGGATCTTTAAATTCCTAATCAATTTAAATGTTGAGTATGATGAGGTGAGAGGTAGGATCATTGGGAGACAACCACTCCCTTCTATTGGAGAAGTCTTTGCTAAGGTGAGATGTGAAGAAATTAGATGTCAAGTCATGCTTGGAAAACAACTCCGCAATCCTAGTATTGAAACTTCAGCCTTAGTTGTAGGCAGTGTTGGAAATTGTGGCAAGAAACTTAAAGAGAAGGCATGGGTTTGGCATGACTATTGTAAGAAGGAAAAACACACCATAAAAACCTGCTAGAAATTCCATAGGAAGCTTACCAATTAGAAGGGGTCTCATGAGGGTAAATTCAATAAAACCCATGTTGCTAATAAGTTGAACACCAGACCATTCAGCTAAGAAGAGATTGATCCAATCCTAAAGTTGCTAAAATCTAAATCTGAATCCATAAGTGCCCTTAATGCTGTGTTGCATAAACAAGTAGTAATCTCAATTCTTCTCAAGATCTATCGTGTTCTTTCCCATACTATTCCACCACTGGATCATTGATTTAAGAGCTTCTGTTCATATGACTAGTCATTCTCATCTATTTCATACTTACAATCAATGTTCTAGTCATAAAAAATCCATATACCATATGGGTCCTTTTCTCTTATAGCTGTAAAATGTTTGATTTACTTGTCTCCTAATATTTGCCTTAAATCAGTCCTTCATATACCTAAACTTAAGTGCAATCTTCTATCTATCATTAAACTTACTAATGAATCTAATTGTATTGTCACTTTCCTTGATTCTCATTGCGTGTTTCAAGACTAGACTACGAGGACGATGATTGATAGTGTTAAACTCATAAATTGTGTACTACTTTGAAGATATACAAATGGGGTGATTTTTATTGTGGATTAAACTAGACTCATATTCCTACAACTTTTATTAAGGAATGTAATTTTGATGAAATTTAGCCTAAAGTTGAAATTTAAGATTCTGTCGTTGTTTAGGAATAGTATATTGTATTTTGGGTATAACTTGCAAAATACTAAACCAAACTGCATGATTTTTTGTCATGAGAAACTTAAGGCATAAAGGAACAATTTTTCAGAAGAATGTTTTATCTAAATCCTTCATATTCCTTGTCAAAATGACCATGAAAGATTGACCCGAATGTCTGTTTTGGGAAAAGCTGGAAAAGGTTGAAATAAAAGGTAGTGCATAATGTTGTTTGACAGTTTTGAATATTCTTCATTCTTTTGGTTATAACTTCTTCTCCTGACATCCAATTGACATGGGAATTGAACCAATAGACTCTTAAGGCATTAATCTTGATCTCCACCAAAAATTAGGACTTTATGAAATAGATTGATTGAATAATTTAAGTTGGAAATATGAATATACTGAAGTATGATAACTGTTATGGTTTTACTAAACATACTTCAGTATTCTGATTATATCTTGATCTGTAGTTTTTTAGATGAAGTGATTCTTGTTTGAATTAAACTAGAGTCATAACGCTACAAATTTTCTGAAGTGATGGAATTATAATTCATCTGATTGGAAGTTGAGATAAGAATTCTGTTCATGCTTAAGAATAATCTGAAATCTTTTGGGCATAACTTTCGGTATACTAACCCAAATTGGATGAACTTGGTATCATTGGAAGCCTAAGACAAAGAGGGACAACTTTCTGAAAGGAAGTATTACCTAATTACTATACCTACCTGATGATAATAATTGAACAAATTGGACCCGAAAGTTGGTTGTGAAATAAATCTGGATTGAGGAATTGAGTATGATTTCGCATGATTGAGAATGTGACAA
>JAOSBN010052444.1:0-14462 GCA_027563595.1 Erythroxylum suave | reverse complement strand
GCCGAGATATGTTTACACACGCCTAACCCGTCCCAAATGACCAATTTACCCTTCCCATCGGTGATGGGATGTTACAACCTTGATGTGTGTGTTATTGTTTCAGGGTAAACGGTGAAGAATAGAGACGATGCAAAGAGTTTCAGGCTAAAGACATAGGCCACGATCATGTACATTGGGCCATGGTCATGACAGAGAAGGACAAGCTAGTAGCAGATAGGCCACAATCACGATCGTGACAGAGAACGTCTAGTAAGGCCACGATCGTTCACAATCCTCATTACGATTTCGTTGGTCAATAGCTCCTGAGCCTTTATACATACAAATGCAATATATTTGCTACTCAAACATATCTCGTATTTATATACCATCACACAAGTATATAATACACAATATCACAATTTTTAAGCTATAAGATTCGGCTACGAAGCTTTTAATATGGTTACTTCCCTTATTGTTCACACAAGCTTTCTTTTGCATTTTCCAAGGAATTTAATGCCTTTGATCCAATACTTACACATTTCAAAGCATAATTAAGCACATTTTTATCCAAGCACATTAGGCCACTACTCATCAATCTAACCAAAAATTCAAGTTTTCTTTAAGTATACATGAAAGCCTTTTTCCAATGCACACCATTAACATCCTTAAATCCTTGGCCAAGTTCACTTATGCATTTTATCCAACAACTAAAGGCATAAACTTGAAAGCCCCCTTTTAATGTACTTCTTCCTCATTTTTCATCATTAATTCACATTATACATACACAATTAACATCATAAAATTCATTTAAACCATCAATTTCAAAAGATATTATAAAATTTCACCAACTTTCACCAAAGAGAGGACATTTTTGTTTTGGCTTAAAGAAGCTTCTCCACGACTCATTTCATTCATCTAAACCATGTTTCATGCAAAATCAAGCATGGAAAACAACATATCTTAACACCAAACTCAAAATTATAATGTTGAGAGAGATAAGATAAAATTTACCTAAACTTTCCTTTGGTGATATCTTCCAATCCTTTGAGAATTTCTCAAATATAATGATAAATTTGAGTTCCTTGACCCCAAATTACCTTAGAACACCTAGGTTTGGGTTAAAGAATAAAAAAAGTGGTGAAAGGTGGGTGATCGCTGAAACTCCTCTTCTCATCCTTTCTTCTCTTTTCTTCTCCTTCCTTTTAATTAAAACAAAGTGTTTCTATTGTTTAATGAAGGGCTGCATGGCCACATAATGAAGAAAGATCTAGATTATTGACTCTTATTTGAACAAACATGGTGAAATTACCGTTTTGCCCTTAGCTTTTGTAAAATTACCATTATACCATCTAAACTTTCCTAAATTTGCAATTAAACCCAAAATTTGAGAATGATCAAAACTTTGATTTTCATTTTTGGTCTCTAGACTTGTGCAAATTATAAATAAGCCCCTTAGCCTTATAAAATTACATATTGGTCCTCCAAGAATTGAAAACTTACGTTTAAGTCCCTTAACTTTTAACAGGTTATAAATAAGCCCTTATGTACATCAACTTTTCAAATTAAGCTTTCTAAGTGTCCAATAAGTCTATAAATCATGTCTAACCACCTTTGAGGCATTAGAACATATTTAACTCGACTGACATGGCCATATCCATCCAATGGAATTGATTTTACACACTTAGAAGCTTATATGATAGAAATCTCCAAGATTTCGAATACCGATGAACTCTAAGTTCATATAAGGGCATATAATATTATATTTCACTGACATATATACCGAAAGGATTCAAATACATTTTTAAACTCATATACAACCATGTATATGTCTCTTTACCTTTTTCTTCCTCATTGAATTCCTCCAATCTACTATGTAAAGGGGAAGAGTCATTCTCAACAATAAAATGGAACTCGGTACTTACCTTCGAGCTAAAAGATATGTCTTTTTCTAGTTCAAGCTCCTCCTCAACTTCTTCTACACAAGTAACTCCTTGGGTAATGCTTTCAAAATTCTTAAGCTCCTCATCACTTGGTTTCTGCACTAACGTCCATTAGGTATACCCTGGGTTGATATGGTTGCTCCTCTTCCATTTGTGATTCCAAGTAGTCGATCATTGCTGCCGTCTCACCTATGTGGCTAGTCATGTTCTAGTTTCTAGACATTATATGCCTCATTTCCTACTAAAACTGTTTCAATTTTTGTTGTAGGCTCTTTTGAAATTGGAGATTATTAGCAATCATAACGTTCATCAATTCTTCTAAAAATGTACCTAAGCTTTTACAAGAAGCTTGTGGTCCACACGGGAATTGTTGTATGTCCTAAAAACTATCATGGAAGTAATTCTGATGGTTAAACATTGTTATAGGATTAAGAATATGAGTTATAAAAGAAACTACTTCCATCCATATCAAATTTTTTTTCACAAACACGAGACAAAAAAATAAAAAGATCACAAAATAAATGAAAAGAAATCAATTACAAACAAATATAGATAAAACACCAATTAAATCACAAACAAAAACTAAAACACAACAGTACTTGGCAATGACACTAAAATTGATAGCACGTCATAGCGCTGGTCAAAATAAAATAACTAGACTGCTACTGTAGTAGTGGTTAGTCTAGGTCAATCCCACAGAGAGTGTGTATAAAGTTGATAAAATGAAATTAATTGGTGTTTACGCTTAACACGGAGGGGCGGGGGGAGGTTGGATTTTGAAATAAGAAAATAAAATGAAGCTAGATTAATAAAAACAAATTAATAAAAAACATGCAAAAAATGATAAAAGTGGGGAATTCGATAGGGACCCAGTTCTTTGGTTCAATCTCGGCCTATACCCTAATTAAACATATTTCATGGATTTGTTCTTTTTAACCTCTCCTACCAACTATTAATCGTAAGTTAATAATTAACTCGAGTTTTCTCTTAAGTTCTATTTAATCAAGATACAACCGTTAATTATATCTATCCACCGAATAACCTAGGATACGATCTCTAGATTTAATTAGGCAGTAGCATTACAAATTAGGAAAATCGATCAATCAAGGCAATAACCACATATGATGTGTCATTTAACCTAGGCCATATTATCCCTAATATTTACAAATCATTAGTTGCTACACATGAATTTCAACTTAACAATTACAGATTATATCAAAATTCTAGCAATGTGTTTGTAATTTAATGATTCAATGAATGCATTAAAATCATCCTTTCACAATAACCAATGAGTTCATACAAAAATAACTGAACGATAACAAAAATTTGACGATCCATATATAAACCTTAAATCAATTAACATAGGATAACACAATCAATTACTCATGAGAGAAAGAAACAACAAAAATAGTAAAATACACTTAACCCAGGTCATCGGCGTCGATGTCACCTCTAAGATGGTGTCGGGATGTCTAGCCCTTCATAGGTCTCTCCCAAGAAAATGCTTTAGCCCACGGTGAATAACCCCACCTGAAGTGGGGAATTCGATAGGGACCCAATTCTTTGGTTCAATCTCGGCCTATACCCTAATTAAACATATTTCATGGATTTGTTCTTTTTAACCTCTCCTACCAACTATTAATCGTAAGTTAATAATTAACTCGAGTTTTCTCTTAAGTTCTATTTAATCAAGATACAACCGTTAATTATATCTATCCACCGAATAACCTAGGATACGATCTCTAGATTTAATTAGGCAGTAGCATTACAAATTAGGAAAATCGATCAATCAAGGCAATAACCACATATGATGTGTCATTTAACCTAGGCCATATTATCCCTAATATTTACAAATCATTAGTTGCTACACATGAATTTCAACTTACAATTACAGATTATATCAAAATTCTAGCAATGTGTTTGTAATTCAATGATTCAATGAATGCATTAAAATCATCCTTTCACAATAACCAATAAGTTCATACAAAAATAACTGAACGATAACAAAAATTTGACGATCCATACATAAACCTTAAATCAATTAACATAGGATAACATAATCAATTACTCATGAGAGAAAGAAACAACAAAAATAGTAAAATACACTTAACCCAGGTCATCGACGTCGATGTCACCTCTAAGATGGCGTCGGGATGTCTAGCCCTTCATAGGTCTCTCCCAAGAAAATGCTTTAGCCCACGATGAATAACCCCACTTGAAGCCCCCTATAGTGCCTCCCTTTTGTTGTGCCTCCCTACTGTTCTCTATCTCTCTCGGTACTGTGCTATTTGATGTGATTAACAAACTTTTATGATCACCTTACTGTTCATGTATCTTTTTAACCCTACAAGCTTCTCTCTTAAATGCTGCATTCAACGCAAGCGTCTATGTTGAACGCAGATAGCGCGTCAGCATTTTGTGCTTTCAATCTGCTATGCTATTATTTTGTGCTGCTACTTCCCATCTACATTGCATCATTTTGGTTATGGACCACTTCCTTCCAGCTACCTTCATCTGCTTCCAACGTTTATTTGCTTTTTTTTTCTTCTTTTAATTTTCTTCTTGTCTTTTAATTTCTTCTTCTTGCTCCATAAAAACAAGTGAAAATAAATCTTTGGAAAATGACCCAACTATTGTGCTTTAGACTCACTTTAACTTCTTTGCTTCCAAATTGTGCCTAAAAGCACATATAAGTTAAAGTGAGTATCTTAAGCAATTTAATGTCAATAATCACTAAATGTTATGGAATAATTTCACAATCAATTAAACACTATCACATATCTTCAACCTTTAGTTTACTCAGAAAGTTGACATCCAAAGACTCTTAAAGAGTGGGTAAGTGAATCTTTACCATACCTATAGGAGGGGAACCTCCCTCAAAAAGGTGGAAGTTAATTGTCTTTAGGAGCTCACCAGAAATGGAAATTTAATGCTGAGGTGGTGCGTTATTTCTCTCTCCCTTAAATTTTAAAAGTACAGTTCTTTCAATTTCTTTATTTGGAATAAGTAGTACTTTGGTACTATTTCTGGTTATAAACTAAAGTACCTAAATCCTAAAATCTAGCCAACAATTAAACAATCAATAAAGAAAGTTCTAAAATAAATAAATACATAAAAGAAAAGAAAAGTAACTAGATTAACAAAAATAAAGCATTCTTATCATTCTAGTCCCCAAAATAGGCACTAAAAAATAATATTAGAAAACACTGGGTATGTGCTTCTATTGGTTTTATAGTATTGTTTAAGAGAATATGAGTTTTGATCCAATAAAGACTATAAGTACTAATAATAACTGGCCTTTTGTTAACTGATCTAATAAAATGAATGAATAAATTAAAAAATGATTAACAACTAAAGTTACTAATCTAAAAAAACAAAATCAAGTAAAGAACAAAATGAAACAATTAATTGATAAAAGATATATATATGTAGAATTCCCCTAGAAACTTTATGTGCTTGAATTTTAATTGCTAACCTTAGTTTGTTAAACTAGTAGAAATTGTAAAGTTACAACTATAGTCTTTCTTAAGACATACAAATCTTACTCTTAAGTTGAATGGTTGAAGTCTCTTTTTAATCAAAATATTTAAGAATACAATAACCTATTGTATGACCCTTGATATATTTAACAATAACCTAAAAGATTATGTGATCTTATCTATTGGATTCCATGCAAATCTTATTGTTTACGTCATATCTATTCATGTATATGATTCATGAATCCCTATATATGAAATTTGAAACTGAATCTAAGCACTAGCATATTTCAATTTAAACACATAGAATAATCATGAGTAATTCATAAAATAACTTGTGTCTTTCATTAAATTAAATTACTAACCTAAACAATTGGTTTTAGGATTCATCCCATCTAGATCTATCCTAAATTAGTTTCCACTAATATAAGAATCCAAAAACTATCAAGAAACAACACAAATTAGAAAAACTCATAGTCATGGATCTTGAAATCTTGAAGTCTTTACTTGAATCTTAATGGAAATCCTTTCTTTTATCTTCAAATTTACTTTTTTTATTATATAAAGATGCTCTAATTCATCTCCCTAATGATGTGTTGCTATCTAATTTCAAAGGTCTCCCTTTTGTATAAGAAAAATCTCAAAAATTCTAAACAACATAACCAACATGGGTTTAATATATAGCCATATGGCCCTTCATTGCTCCCTCTGTAGCCAACTCTTGATTTATGAAAAAATAATGCTAAAATAAGTCCCCAACACAAAACTTTATTGGACCTATGTTTTTTAAACAATAAATATGGGTTTAACACGGTATTGCATCTTAGTTTATGTTCATGTGTCCTTCCTCTAAAATCATGCCAAAATTTTCGCCAAATTGGCTCTAATTTGCTTGATTTCATTCCTTCTTCATTAGAAAGCTAAAATAATGCTTATAAACAAAATATAATCCATATTGAGAACTAATTCCAATTAAAGCCATCCAACATCAGTAAAATACTCTTCAAAATTATATAAAAACATAATTTAATTAGCAGTTATGATAAATTAATTGGAGAGAATATACATTATAATTAAAGAAAGCCTTACAAGGGCAGCCAAGATAAATTACTTGATTATAACATATTAGATAAAAGGATGTAGTTATATGAGAACATTTCCAAAGAAGTAGACAATAGGACCCTCATCAAGCCCCTATAAAGACTCTATGATTATGACCACATCAATCACCAAATCCTTAGTCAAAATGATATCTGTAGATATAAGAAACATAATCGACATTTATTCAATGATATATTTAAAAATATAGGCATCCTAGTGGATTGATTGAGACATGTTACCTTACCCTTCCTTCATTTTGGTGTGACCAAATATATATAACGGAAATGATATCTTTGCCTATGATGTTGGAAAAGAGGTCAAGGTAGGAGACAAATATGACATATTTTACATAGGAATAAGACCATTTACATGTATTACAATAGTTGGTAAGTGATTGAATCTTTCTAAATGTGTCAATTATGAAATAACTACAAGTGCACAATGTAACTGTAGCTAGTATCGACAAGTACAATTCAATCCCACAAGGACTATGAGTACTAACAATTACCATTATCCTATTATATAGTCTACGGAATTGGTTTTGATTTTTAACTTAAAAGAAAATAAACTAAAGCTAGTAAGATAAATGGTAGTATGATTGAATAAGAGAATTAAGGAAGAACTTAGTAAACTAGCAATATTAGAAAATTAGTATCTAGGTTTTGAATCCCCCTAAAACCCTTAAAAAATTGATCTGTTATTATGCGATTATTTTATTATTTATTAGACTCTGGGGATTCATATGGTATGCTGGTAGCTGAACTTAAGTCTAATAACAATTGATCCTAAGGTTTTCAATCGAATTAGTCAGGTTAAAGTTTATAGAATTACTTTACCAATTTGTGAATCCCTCTATTTCCTTAATCCATAAGATTTATGTCATCCTATCTCTAAGGTTGCAATCAACTCCTTCCAATTGCGGTAGAACCATTCAATCAAAGATTTCTCAGTTTCTATATGATGGAATTAAGTTATCATCTAATATTACAAACCTATTAGAACATAAATAAAATATGTAATTGGATTACAATATATCAATTAAACCAATTGCATTAATAAAAGAATCAAAACATCTTAAAGTATCAACATAGGTTTCATCTAACCTAGACATAAAAAAAGAAAAATGAATAAAAACAATAAGTTCATAATTTATAAATTTCCTTGTTTGTCTTATGTCGATTATTCTTGCAAGGTATAGGGCAACCCATATGACTCCCCATAAGCCTTAAAATTTTCTATAAAAGGACATTTTCTGAGGCAGTTGAGGGAGCTAGACTTTTGGAGACGTTTAGAGACTTTGGGAGGTGACTTAAGGAGTGACTTTGATCCAAAGAAGTGGAAATGGAAGAAATAATAAAAAGATCTGAAAGTCTGCCTCCCTCAACTGCCTTAGAAAATCTCCTTTTATAGAAAATTTTAAGCCCCATGGGGAGACACATGGGTTGATGTATGGTCGTACATCAAACTGTAAATAACCCAAAATCTCCAGAATTCACAAATATGTATGGCCTGATAGAAGTGCACAAGTTGTTACATACCCGTGCATCCCTTTTATGCTTCTAATCTTCATTTTATGTTATTTTTTCATCCAAATTCTTCTCTTTTAAATCTATGAAGGCAATTATGCTTTGTAAACAAACTTGGGGCAAATTAAGTACCAAATATACAATAAAAGTATAAAATATCAAACAAAAATACATCAAATATGAGATATAGATATGGTTAATTATGGATCTATCAGTAAGCCATCCTTATAAGTAAGATGAGTAATGCTTTCACCTTACCAAACTCATAATGAAATTCATAGGCCTGAATAAATCTAACAAGGTATGCATAGACTAAAAGATGGAAAAATAATAATATCTTACAACCTAAAAGAAAGAAACATTATTTGCATAATGAATATGGAAGAATTAGATGACAAGGACATGAGAAAACTATATATAAGTCACAAGAAGAAATTAAACAAGTCATAATAAAGAGTTTTGAAGAATTTAAGACTCTTAAGAATGGGCAAGGATGGGAGAAAATTCTAAAAATGCTTAAGGAAGTTCTTCCTCTAACACTTGGACATTTTTGTTTAAAGTGTAACCAATATGTTTGAGGTGAGTAGCCCCTATGTTTTTCAGACCCATAAGATAAAAGAAGAGGAACTTTATAATAGAGAGAAAATAGGCTATTGAAGATTGAGTAACTGAAATATTATATATAAGCTTCAATATAAAGGATGACTACCCTAAGTGGCTCGTCAATATTATCATAATGAAGGAAGCCAACCAAAAGTGGATAATGTGTTTCAACTTCATATATCTAAATAAGACATACCCAATGAAAACTAAAATACCCAATGAAAACTAGCCCTTAATAAAAATAAATCATTTGGTGGATTCCACTACAAGATACCAAACCCTAAACTTTATGGATGTTCATTCGAGGATTAATCAATTCAAGATGAATGAGACTAAAATTAAAAAAATGATATCTTTCAACACACATAAAGGTAAATAGACTTACAAAGCCATGAATTTTTCTCTAAAATATAGGAGAAACCTATCAAATTAAGCAAAGTCTTCCATAAATAGCTTAGGAAAATACGAAAGTAATATGGATATCCTGATTATGAAGCAAGGAGACCATATGGCAAATCTAAAAAATGTTTCACAATCTTGTATAAATATGGCATGAAGTTAAAAAAAACGTATATCTAATATAGGTGATATTAAGCTTCATATATTCGTGATCATCCACAAAAGGATGCTAGCCTAAAAGACTGCGACGATCATTTACATGGAAACAACTAGAAACTTAAAATAGGTGTAAATGTTAGCAAACAAGGTAAAAATATTATCAAGGTTCCTCTCTAGACATGTCAAGCACTATTTGTTCTCTTTCAAAATATTTTGAAACCCCAATGAATTTAAGAGCATTTAAAAATATCAATATACCTTAAAGAAATTGAAACAAAATTTCAATAGTGCACCATTATTATATAGTCCACACTCTGAAGACACATTGTACCTCTATAATGTCACTTTGAAAGTGACCTTTAGCACTAAAGTAATTTATGTCTTTTCCATTTGGTAGATTTCCAAAAGCCATATAATGATGATGATTTAGAGTTCCAAGCTACTTTAAGGTTACTATACTTCTAGGAAATGGTCCTTTGAACTTATCTTCACATCATAAAAAACTCCTAAAGGGTTTCATTCATCTCATTCTCTTCTAGAATGCTACTAGGAAATTGTTCCTATATATAACCAGCCTGGAAAATTTCGTTACACTAGCATTCTCTTCTAGATTATTACCAGGAAAATTGTTCCCCTTTTCACTTATCCTAATAACTTGATAAAACCTGTGTTAGTTGTCACTCATATGGTGAAATAATATTTGCTCAGTTACTCTTTACATTAGTGGCCCTCACATTTAATTGCTTACGGAGTACATGATGGAGATTTGAAGCCAAAGCAAACAATGCAAGGTCAGGAACATTGTGGCTGCTAGATTTTCAATGACAAGAGATACTCTGAAGTATTTTAGATGTAATAGTGTTCACTATATTTATTTATTAAGTTAAATTGTAAGACATCTTTAATTCACATTCAAGGCTTAATATATTCAGAATTTTAAAAAATCATTAAAAACCTAACCAGACTTGAGTCGAGCTCTAAATGGCTTTTAAGCTCTCTAATATTTGACTAGATAGTGAAGTGATCTTCAAACTCTCCTTTTTAGTATAAACTCTTTGAAATTTCCTTATTAAATAGTTTTGTGAAAAGTTGACCCATCTCAGTGGAGAGTTTTTGTCTAAGTTTAGATGTGACTCTTTAATGAACCTATTCCTAGATGGTATGAATTGATACAAACCTAGTGAGTATGTAATGCTCTTTAAAAGTGCATTGTGCCTACTAGGGTGAAAATAGTGAATAAGTGTAGACAATAATTATGTATTGATTCAAATAATCCATATGCACATTTTAAAATAAGATTCTAACTATAAGCATACAAGCACTATAATGTGTGTTCCTATAAATATCTAGTAACCATATATGCAAAGGAACAATTCCTATAAAGATTAAAGTTTTATGTTATTTATGTTGTTCATACAAAGTTTTACAATATTGGAATCTTGAGATAAAAGAAGCAATTTCAAATTTTTTAGATGAACCCGATCATTCTTTTTTAGAATTAAAAGGTGAAAATATGTGCTTGCAAGCATATATATTAATATGGTAAGGTTTTCAAAAGAGAAAACAATATAGGATATGAGTGCACTAAACCTCATTAAAAATTTTCTCATGATCTTATTGTTTCTTTCATATTATTTTATTTTTTTACACATTATTTCTTTACAAGTGGTATCAACATATATTGAAACAATAATGGCTTCAGTTGGAAGGCTTGAAGTGGGAAAGTTCAGTAGAACTATAAATGTTAGACTACGATCATAGAGAGTGAAGGGTCTGTTAGTGTAATAAGCATATTAAAGGGATTGTGTAGAATAAGTTAGAAGATATAAATGTGCTCAATTAGAAAGAGCTATAGGTATAAGTAGGTGAAAACACTCAAATTTTCCTAGTAAATGAGGTTACATACTAGGTCATGGAGATTGCATCCCTTAAAGGTATAGAGGCAGTTAGTGTGGAGTACATAACCATAAGACTTTTAACTCACAACAAATAGATATAAAATATTAATGAAAGCTCTTAGGGTAAATGATTGTATATAAATGGAAACTAGGATTGTGGGAGGAAGAAAAATAAGGATGGATAGTCCAAAAGGAGTTATAAATTAAAACCCAAGGGTAGAAAGGTAGTTTAATACCATGACTGTAAACAAAATGACTTATGAAAAGGGATTATCCAAATAAAAAGGGACAGGATGATGAAAGGAAGTTTGATTATTTGTCTTCAATTTTTACTAATATAATGCAAAGAGGATACTTTAAGAAGTTCAAGGTCTTTTCCAAGTTGAAGACATGAAAGGCTAGGGTGGAGAAGTAAATAAGAATAAAATTTAAGTATTTGAGATGAACAATTCTATTGACTATATAGACCCATCATTTCAGAAATCTTGTTAGGAGTATAGGATTAAGAGATATTACATAATATGGAAGACACCATAAGAAAATGGAATCTTAAAAAGGATTCATATGTGTTTGAGGATGAATACACGGCTTCATTATATTTTTTTAGTAGAAGTGGTAAGGAAGATGTGTTATCTCATTAATAGAACACCATGAACTTTAATGGATAAGAGAATTGTAGAGAAAGAATAGATAGTAAGTAAGGTAGATTTCGTTTAGATTGAAAATATTTATCTATATTTATTATATGTATGATTTCTATTAATGATAGGTCCAAACTTGATCCAAAGTCAAAGAACTATACCTTTATTAGCTATGATTAAGATGTGAAGGGATACAAGTTTTAAGACCTAACATCAAAGAAGATGGTGATTAGTAGGGATGTAGTGTTTGATGAGTATCATCTGTTAAAGCAAACAAATGGAAAGATTATTCTAAGATTAACAAAGGGGAATACTAAGGTGGTACAAGTGAAACAAGATCGACCTAAGGAAAACTTGAAATAGGTTTGAAATTCTAGTTCAAGAATGATGTTAGAGCAAGAACAACATCATAGTATGGCTATGAATAGAGCAACATATATCATTAGGCCATAAAATATATATCGTTAGAAAGACCCTTCACACTCAAAAATAGTAATAGGAATTCAACTACTATTTATGATTTTATGTAATATAATAATAGATAAATGGGAGATATGGTGGAGGAAGTAGAGTCTTCATATAAGCAATGGATATGGAAGCTAACACAACTTCTCAAAGGAAAGAGTCCTATTGGGTGTAAGTTGATATACAAAAGGAAGTCAGTATAACTCAAAGAAGAATGAAAAAGTTTAAGAATCTATTAGTGGCAAAAGAATATGCATAGTAGAATGGGATCTATTATGATGATTTTTTTGATGGTTGATCATACTTTCATTAGGATCTTAATGACATTCTTAATGATGTTACTAGCTAGTTTAAATATACATTTAGATCAAATGGATGTAAAGACAAATTTTCTTTATAGTGATTTGGAGAAGCAAATTTACATAGAGCGGTCTGAAGGGTTTAGTCAAACTAAAAAGGAGCAACTGGTATTTAAATTAAGAAATCCACTTTATAAGTTGAAGCAATCTCCACAAAAATAGTATAAATAGTTTGCTATAGGACATGTGAGTATTTTTTATGTAATTTTAAGAGCCTTGATGACGAATCATTTATTTTTTTATAACTATACGTGGATGATTTTTAGATTGCTTCAAAGAACATGCATGATGTGGGCGAACTAAAGAACCTGTTAGGGAAGGAGTTTAAGATAAATTATTTGGATGTTTCCAAACAAAATACTAGAAAGAGAGAATTAGAGGGATAAGAGCTCAAAAAACTAGTTATCTTAACGCAATTACATTAAAAAAGTACTATAAAGATTTGGAATGAGCAAGGCTAAACCCTTTAGCAATCTACTAAAAATTACTTTAAGCTTTTCTCAAGTTAATTCCTAATGACAGATATAAAGGTCAAGGATAAGTTCAAGGTACCAATGCTAATGTTGTTAGATGTTTAATACATGTAATTGTTTGTACTACGCCAGGTTTGACTTGTATTTTAAATTAGGTTAATTAGCACATGTGAAAACCTAAAAGAAACATGTTAGAAAGTAGCCAAGTAATTATTTAGGTACTTAAAAGTAGGTATGTCAATAATGGCCCGGCCTATTTTTAGCCCTGGTTGGACTAGCCACGGGCTGACTATGGTCTGCTTGGGTCGGGCTAACCATGGATGGCCCACTCATTTTTTCAGAAATGATGTCGTTTTGAAATTTTTAATTAAGAAAATAAATGGTAGGCCAGTCCAGTCGACTGGCCTACAAGTCACCATGACCCCTCGACTTGACCCATTGACATGACTACTTAAAAGGTGCAACAAGCCATGAGATTGTTTTTAGCAATCAGTAGGGTGATCCTTTGGTTGTGGGGTATGTGGATTCAAACTATGTAAAAGATTTTGATAATATGAGGTTTGTTATAAGGTATGTTTCTACTCTTACAATAGGGAAACTAAAGTAGAATACACAGAGTAGTTGAGGTTGTTAAGGAAACAATATGGCTTATAATAATAATGAAGGAAGTAGGAATCATTTAAAGTGAAGTTTGAATACACTTTGATAATCGAAGTTTAATTTATTTGGCAAAGAATCTAGAGTGTCATGGAAGGACTAAGAACACAGGTGTGAGATTCACAAGATCATAGAGTTAATTTAATGGATACATATTAGAAAAGTTTCACACTTCAAAGAATGAAACTAATATGTTGACAAAACCTATTATGATAGAGAAGTGCAAGCATCACTTATAATTGGTTAGTATCTTGAGGTGTTAGAAGAGGCTAAAAATGCAATCTGTGAAGATTATATTCACAAAAGTGGAGGTGTTATCCTTGAATCATATGTATAGGTATGCAATATTGACTTTTTAAGAATACAATATACATTCCTTGTAAGTCTTGTTTCCTAACACATGATATGTGTTCTTCTCTAGAATATGAAAGTGAAGATACAAGCCAGAATATGATTGGTTTTGGTGAGGTGGATATTTCTTTCTAAAGCACATTAATTAGGACACAAGTGTGTCAATGTTTGTATCTATTTGCATAGAGAAGCAGTAAGATACAAGTTGGGCCCCAAATTATTTTTATTTTAGTAAGCATGAATTGAATGAATTTTATGGTATTGTTAGATAAATCATTTTTAATGGAGTTAACTATTATGTCAAGTTTAGGAGGGTTTAATTCATGGATTGATGGAATTAAAGTGTTGAGGTTGTAAGATGCATAAGGGTAATTTTGGAAGATTACTTAAGGTTAGAAGCACTAAGGCATTAAAGGAAGGGTAAGGTGGACTTTC